>JARYGA010002676.1:0-2500 GCA_030545235.1 Helianthus tuberosus
ACATCGTCCCAACTCGATGCCTTGTTAACAGGTCAAGCGTCATGCCCACAGGAGGTTATCGTAGTGAACGGGCGACGATGACTGGTGAGCTAGGCACGATGCCTTGTTAACATGCCAATGGCCTGACACACGCCACACGTCGTTCCAACACGTTACCCGGCAACAGGTCCAAGATGTCTGGCCACCGGGAATAACGACCAGGATCCATGTGACTTATTCGTGGTGATCCAACCACAACGGGCCCGAACAGGCCCAACGACACATCGGGCCCGAACAAGGCCCAACGAAGACCTAACCCGAGAACATGAAGTCGTGACCCGATAAGAACGCCTGTATAAAGTTTGGTGTCGATACGAGTATAACGGGCCCGATCCAAGGCCCAACCACACAACGGGTCCGATCAAGGTCTCCGGTCAACACATCGGGCCCGATCGGGGTCTCCGGTCAACAACCACGTCAAGTTTGGTGTCGAAACGAGTACAACTGGGACGATCCAAGGCCCAACGATACATCGGGCCCGAACAAGGCCCAATAAAAAAACAGACCCGAGAACGTGAAGTCGTGATCGCAAACCACGTAAGAATGTCCCGTGAACAACTTCACAAAGTTTGGTGTCGATCCGAGCATAACGGGCCCAACCCAAGGCCCAACGACATCGGGCCCGAACAAGGCCCGTTCAACACGTTGACCCGAAACGTGAAGCCGTGGCCCGACACCACCATAAAAATGTCCGCGAGCAACGGTGTCAACTTTCGTGGCGATCCGACGTACAACGGGCCCGATCCAAGGCCCAACGACACATCGGGCCCGAACAAGGCCCAAATGAAGACCTCACCCGAGAACGTGAACTCCTGTTCGCAAACCACGTAAGAATGGCCCGTGAACAACCTGTACAAAGTTTGGTGTCGATCCGAGCACAACGGGCCCGAACCAAGGCCCAACGACAAATCGGGCCCGAACATGGCCCGGTCAACACGTTGACCCGAGACGTGAAGCCGTGACCCGATACCACCATAAGAATGCCCGTGAACAACCGTGTCAGCTTTCGTGGCTATACGACGTCGTTTGGTGGTGTTACGAAGAATCCCGAGAAAACGAACGTACCGGGCCCGCAGGCCCGTGGGCCCGAATCCAGATTATTCTTTCCCAAGACCACCGTCAACTTGTCCCGATGGCTCACATGAAGTTTGGTGCCGTTCCGACCTCGTTTGATACGGTTATGGTTGAACCACACGGGCGCTCGGTCCCGACCCGAGCCCAGTCAACGTTTTGACCCGATCAGACCGGCCCGTGACCCGAAACCACCCTACTTGGGCCCTACAACAGCCACGTAAAGTTTCGGGACGATCCGACGTTCTTTCATGGGGTTACGGACAATCCACGTCAAACAAGCGTCACGGGCCGACCGAGCCGGGCCAACGGGCCCTCGGGACCCGAAAACTGAATTTCTTTCATCCAAACACCTTAAAACACGTTACCGAGGTCTCACGCAAAATTTCATGCCAATCCGACGTCGTTTGATGGGGTTTTGAAAAATTATGATTCCTCAAAAATTTAATGTTTGTTCCTGTCACTTAGCTTTTTGTGCAAAATGTATATATAGGGGAGGGGTGGGTGTTGAGCAGCCCATGCCCGGGCAAGGTACGAGAGCGCCCAAGCCAAAGGAGGCTGGTGGCGCGCATAACAGCCCAAATGCCCCAACGATGACTGAGAACAAGCGCCCCTCTCCCCTCCCTCCCCCCCACCAAGCGCCCCTCCCCCCCACGTTGCCTGCCCACGTTGCCTCGACGACCAGCAAACCTCGAAAATTATGATTCCTCGAAAAATTAATGTCTGTTCCTGTCACTTTACTTTTTGTGCAAAATGTATGTATAGGGGAGACCAGGGGCTTGAGCAACCCCTGTGCCCAAGCATGGGCATGATAGAAGCACACGAGACGCGAGGTTTAAAGCCTATACAAGCAAGGCGTCGGTCTCCCCAAGCCCCGTTGCCTATAAATCAAGCCCGATGCCTTGTAAATGCCCCACACGATGCCTACAAGCAACAACGATGTTTGCTAGTTAATCGATCGATGCCCCACACATTGCAGCATGTTGCCTAGTAAACAAGCCATGCTGCCTTGGAAGCGCCCCACATCATGGCATGTTGCCTAGAACGCTGCCCAGCACGCTGCCCTTGTTCCCGCACGACGACCTGAAAGCGTGGCTGACCACGTGCTTGCCTTCAAAAATTATGATTTCTCAAAAAATTAATGTCTGTTCCTGTCACTTTACTTTTTGTGCAGAATGTATATATAGGGGGGTGGTAGTACTCTTGGGGTAGAGAGGCATGTGCTGGGATGGCATGCCAAGGCATGTGCTGGGATGGCATGCCTTGGTGTGTGCTGGGATGGCATGCCAAGGACAAGGATGTGCTAGGAAGGCATGCCAAGGCAGGCAAGCACATGCATTGTGAGCGAGATGAGACGGTTGTCTTTACCCCAAGAGTGCCCAAGGGAGAG
>JARYGA010002676.1:52500-55000 GCA_030545235.1 Helianthus tuberosus
ACACAACGGGTCCGATCAAGGTCTCCGGTCAACACATCGGGCCCGATCGGGGTCTCCGGTCAACAACCACGTCAAGTTTGGTGTCGAAACGAGTACAACTGGGACGATCCAAGGCCCAACGATACATCGGGCCCGAACAAGGCCCAATAAAAAAACAGACCCGAGAACGTGAAGTCGTGATCGCAAACCACGTAAGAATGTCCCGTGAACAACTTCACAAAGTTTGGTGTCGATCCGAGCATAACGGGCCCAACCCAAGGCCCAACGACATCGGGCCCGAACAAGGCCCGTTCAACACGTTGACCCGAAACGTGAAGCCGTGGCCCGACACCACCATAAAAATGTCCGCGAGCAACGGTGTCAACTTTCGTGGCGATCCGACGTACAACGGGCCCGATCCAAGGCCCAACGACACATCGGGCCCGAACAAGGCCCAAATGAAGACCTCACCCGAGAACGTGAACTCCTGTTCGCAAACCACGTAAGAATGGCCCGTGAACAACCTGTACAAAGTTTGGTGTCGATCCGAGCACAACGGGCCCGAACCAAGGCCCAACGACAAATCGGGCCCGAACATGGCCCGGTCAACACGTTGACCCGAGACGTGAAGCCGTGACCCGATACCACCATAAGAATGCCCGTGAACAACCGTGTCAGCTTTCGTGGCTATACGACGTCGTTTGGTGGTGTTACGAAGAATCCCGAGAAAACGAACGTACCGGGCCCGCAGGCCCGTGGGCCCGAATCCAGATTATTCTTTCCCAAGACCACCGTCAACTTGTCCCGATGGCTCACATGAAGTTTGGTGCCGTTCCGACCTCGTTTGATACGGTTATGGTTGAACCACACGGGCGCTCGGTCCCGACCCGAGCCCAGTCAACGTTTTGACCCGATCAGACCGGCCCGTGACCCGAAACCACCCTACTTGGGCCCTACAACAGCCACGTAAAGTTTCGGGATGATCCGACGTTCTTTCATGGGGTTACGGACAATCCACGTCAAACAAGCGTCACGGGCCGACCGAGCCGGGCCAACGGGCCCTCGGGACCCGAAAACTGAATTTCTTTCATCCAAACACCTTAAAACACGTTACCGAGGTCTCACGCAAAATTTCATGCCAATCCGACGTCGTTTGATGGGGTTTTGAAAAATTATGATTCCTCAAAAATTTAATGTTTGTTCCTGTCACTTAGCTTTTTGTGCAAAATGTATATATAGGGGAGTGGTGGGTGTTGAGCAGCCCATGCCCGGGCAAGGTACGAGAGCGCCCAAGCCAAAGGAGGCTGGTGGCGCGCATAACAGCCCAAATGCCCCAACGATGACTGAGAACAAGCGCCCCTCTCCCCTCCCTCCCCCCCACCAAGCGCCCCTCCCCCCCACGTTGCCTGCCCACGTTGCCTCGACGACCAGCAAACCTCGAAAATTATGATTCCTCGAAAAATTAATGTCTGTTCCTGTCACTTTACTTTTTGTGCAAAATGTATATATAGGGGAGACCAGGGGCTTGAGCAACCCCTGTGCCCAAGCATGGGCATGATAGAAGCACACGAGACGCGAGGTTTAAAGCCTATACAAGCAAGGCGTCGGTCTCCCCAAGCCCCGTTGCCTATAAATCAAGCCCGATGCCTTGTAAATGCCCCACACGATGCCTACAAGCAACAACGATGTTTGCTAGTTAATCGATCGATGCCCCACACATTGCAGCATGTTGCCTAGTAAACAAGCCATGCTGCCTTGGAAGCGCCCCACATCATGGCATGTTGCCTAGAACGCTGCCCAGCACGCTGCCCTTGTTCCCGCACGACGACCTGAAAGCGTGGCTGACCACGTGCTTGCCTTCAAAAATTATGATTTCTCAAAAAATTAATGTCTGTTCCTGTCACTTTACTTTTTGTGCAGAATGTATATATAGGGGGGTGGTAGTACTCTTGGGGTAGAGAGGCATGTGCTGGGATGGCATGCCAAGGCATGTGCTGGGATGGCATGCCTTGGTGTGTGCTGGGATGGCATGCCAAGGACAAGGATGTGCTAGGAAGGCATGCCAAGGCAGGCAAGCACATGCATTGTGAGCGAGATGAGACGGTTGTCTTTACCCCAAGAGTGCCCAAGGGAGAGGAAAGAGGTGTCAAACGCATGCTGAGCCCCACTTCGGTAGTTTGGCACCCCCATAAGCATTCAGGCAAGCGTGCCTATGGGTAAAGTCGGTAGAGCTTGTCAGCCATGTTGGGTACTATTGTTTGGACGAGATGATGGCACACGTCAAGCTTGCTTTAAGGTAACGTTCTGGCAGCACAGCCAGCCCGCAATTGCTAGTTCAAGCGGGTGGAATCTGCCTATAGGGGCGTTGCTTGCTTGCTTGCTGTGGAATTGGGCACGCCCAATATGTATCATCGACCCACGTAGTTCCTGCATGGCCCCATAGGTATTCAGGCAAGCGTGCCTATGGGTAAAGTCGGTAGAGCTTGTCAGCCATGTTGGGTACTATTGTTTGGACGAGATG
>JARYGA010002677.1:0-29166 GCA_030545235.1 Helianthus tuberosus
CTCCCTTTAGCCTACAAGCTTAGATGCCATGGCTCATCTAGGTTTCTGTTTTACTCTAGTTCCGGTCCCCCATTGATACTTCGTGCCACCAAAAACGAGGATGGTTGGCAATCCAAGTTTTTCTTCGTAAAAAGGGATTCAATCCCCGGTGGAACGGATTATCCGATGAGATGGTTAAGAAAGGGTAGGACTTAGGGTTTAAGAATGATCTTGTCTCTTATCCTGTCTCATATTCTGAACTAACAAATTTTCATTTTTGTGCAGCTGATTTCAGGAAGATTGCACCTCCCCTTGCAAATTCTCAAGAAAGAATAGACGCCATCAGACTCCTTCCAGAGGCAGAGAGAAGTTTCAATCCATCTCCACCGACTCCAAGCCCTCTTTCCAGTGCCAACATGTCTGGTAAGGATCCTGCAAAATATCCTGCACACATATGTTTTTTATCTGTTATTCATAGGAGGGATTTAGAATTTACTCCCTGTGTGCAGATTCCAGCAAAGTCCCAGTCTATCTAGACCTGGACGAACTTGACAGCTATCCAACTCCAGCCACAGTCAAGAAGGAGACTCCTGCTACCACTAGCTCCAAGCCACTCCCAGCTCCCAAGGCCAATCCAAGAACCCGTGCTTCCGCAGCGAAAAAGAGAAAGGGTCTCGAGGTCAGTGCTCCAGGCTCAGAAGGGTTCTCCTATGACGAACTCAGCTTCTCCGACTCCTTAGAGCCAATGACATCCTTCCTCAACAAGGTAATATCCTGACGCATATCCTTCATGTATATCCTGCACATATATCCTGCACGTATATCCTAACAGGATATCCTGGTAGGACGTCTTAGTCAGCATACATTCTAAATTCATACCTGTAATTAATGTGCAGGGCCTCCAGCATTTGCTCCACTTGTACAATGACGCTTGTGGTACTGTGGCACTTCACGAAGCCAGGATCAAGCAGCTCGAGAGCACCGTTGCTGACCAAGGTGCTATTGCTGAAGCGAAGAGCCGGCACTATGAAAGCTTGCTAAAGAAGGTCACCCAAGACGCCGAGGTCAAACTTGCCAGCGTTCAAATGGATCATGATCAGGCTTTGATTAACTTTCGAGAAGGAATCAAGGCTTCTGCTATTGTCTCCCTGCTGCAAGCACGCATCAAGATGGCCTACGAGGCCAAGGAGACGGGCCTTGTTTGTCCATCTTGGCCAGTTGAATCCTGGGTGGCTAAGTTAAAGGAGCTTGGAGGCAAAGTTGTGCCACTTCCTGCTGAAGCCGGTGAATCTTCTAAGTCAGCAGAGGTGGTGGTCCAAGCTGGAGAGAAGAAGGATGCTGGAGCTGATGCTGAGATGGTCATTGGTCAGGATGCTGCGCAGGATGCTGGAGCGGAGAAGTCTGAGAAAGTTGGAGGAGATGCCGCTGTGTGAGGGCATCTAGGTGGGTGATGACGGATATACGTGCCAAGGCCAGAGCCCACCTTTTTGAGTTTGAATGTTGGTTTGCAGTTCCACAAACAATTTACTTTTCTGCATTTTACTTTCCCGTACCTGAACAATTTACATTTCCTGCATGCTTTTTGAACAATACAACAGTTGAAGGTGGATGGGTCTCGGTTTGAGATGAAGCCTTCAACTGTTGGGTAAATATGGTTATGAACTATTAGTGCTCTTAGTGGATGGGCCTTGTTTTGAGGTGAAACTGAGAGCACTTCTTTTGGTATGTTAATAATATAACTACTCTTTTGACTTTATTATTATTGTCACACAAATTTTACTTGTGAAAATTGTTTGGTTTGAACATTCTTAGGAACACATATCATAAATATATCCTGGGAGATATCCTGAAAGATATCCTAAAAAGGGATATTGAAATATAACCTATAAATTGTCCAAACAAAAAGGAGAGATCATACCGGAGATTCTTAGAGAATCAGTTCCAATCCTTTATCATAAATTTGTCCCCGGTGCATACTTATAAACTTAGATCCATCCTTTGAATCAGAATAATGTGTGTCCCATGTGTCCAACAAAAACACAAATGTATTTACATTTTGACTCGAATGAATTCCGAATGCCCAAGGGCAGAACCCCTGATATCCTGAAACGAATCCTTAGCATACTGGGGATAAACCCTGATATCTGGGGATAAACCCTAAATTTCATGCGCTACAGGCGAGAGTGTATAAACTCCAATTCTTAGAAAGGTGAAAACCTTTAAACCTTTGAGAGTATGAAAATACTCTTTCGTGAGAGAGGGTGATCAATCCTCATATACCTTTAGGATCCAGGATATAGCCAATAGTAACGAAATTGTCAGCCACTTTTACATGAACTGGTCCCGCTACCTTGAACTATACCTAGATAACTTGCGCTCCAGGCGAGGTGTTTAAACCCAATTCGAGAGAAAGGTGAATACCTTTAAACCTTTGAAGGGACCAGGATCCCTTAAACGTGAGAGAGGGGGCCAATCCTCTAATCTTTCGACTTATCCTGAGCATATATCCTGGAGCTATATCCTGAAAGATATTCTGCAAAACAATTGTAAACTAAGGTGGGTGTTAGCTTGGCTAACACCCCTCCGATGCTTAAGTCAGTATTGAGTTTCAAAGGGTAAATTAAACCAAAACATATCTAAAAAAGATAGAATTCATACCATTCTGAGTTAGAATATTGAATTCTAAACTCACTTGAAGTAAAGCTTGAGATGTATAGCATTCCAAGATCTCGGTAGCATATCCCCTTCCATATTCCTGAGTCGATATGCTCCTTTCCCTGCTTCTGACTCGACTTCATAAGGTCCTTCCCATTTCGGAGCTAGCTTGCCATCGGCATGATTAGTGGTATTTTGAAAAGCCTTTCTTAGCACCCAATCACCAACTCGAAATCTTCTAGTCCTTATGTTTTTATTATATGCTCTGGATATTCTTTGTTGATATGTTGCTATCCTTAGCCTCGCTGCATCTCTTTTTTCGTCTATAGTATCCAAATCCTGACATAAGAGTTCAGGATTCTGTTCAGGATCCTGCAACATAGATCTTGTAGTAGGTATCGTCATTTCTGCTGGAATCATCGCCTCCGCTCCAAATACCAAGGAAAACGGGGTTTGGCCGGTTGCATTCTTTACCGTTGTCCTATCAGCCCACAAAACAAAGGGTAACTCATCTGCCCATCTTCCTTTTTTGGCCCCAAGTCTCTTCTTTAAGTTATTGACTATTATCTTGTTTGAAGATTCAGCTTGTCCATTCGCTTGAGGATGTACTGGGGTAGATGTGATCATTTTGATTCCCCAACTTTTGCAAAAGTCAGTAGTTCTTTTGCTTATAAACTGGGACCCATTATCACAAATGATCTCAGCTGGTACTCCAAACCTAGTCAGGATATTTCTTTTTATAAAGGATACTACTTCTTGGTCTCTTACTTGGACAAATGCTTCAGCCTCAACCCACTTGGAGAAATAGTCTGTCATAGCTAACATAAAAACTTTTCCTCCCGGAGCTTTTGGTAACTTCCCTACTATATCCATCCCCCACTTCATGAATGGCCAAGGGGAAACTACAGGATATAATGGTTCAGCTGGTTGATGTAGTATGTTACTATGTCTTTGACATGCATCACATCTTCGAGCATATTCCGCAGCATCTTTCCTCATCGTTGGCCAATAATATCCTGTCCTTAATACTTTCGAAAACAATGATCTGCCCCCGGTGTGATTACCACAATCCCCTTCATGTATATCCTGGAGTACTTCTTTGGCTTCAGGATCCTCCAGGCACCTCAAATACGGTCCTGCAAGAGATTTCTTGTATAAAACATTATTTATAATAGTGAACCGTGATACCTTCATCCTAAATGCCTTAGGATTTTCATTTTCGGGGACATGTCCTTCTTTGAGATATCTCATAATTGGAGCCGTCCAAGATTTAGGATCCTGTTCAGGATATTCCACTTCAGGATCCTGAATACCCGCTACTGCTTTATCCTGAGGATTCGTTGCAGGATATAAGACATGTAATACTGGTATTTGGGTCCCTTCAGGTATCCTGATTGATGATCCCAAATTTGCCAAGGCATCTGCTTGGGCATTATCCTCCCTTGGTACCTGTTCAAGTGTAAAAATATCGAAATATCCTGCTAATTTTTTGAGAATATCAAGATATTCTATTAACTTCTCACCCTTAACTGCATAGGAGCCATTAAAATGGTTAGTAATTAACAAAGAATCAACATATACTTGTAAATTTTTGATATTCATGCTTTTAGCCAATTCTAATCCTGCAATTAAAGCCTCATATTCTGCTTCATTATTGGTAGCAGGAAATTCACACCTAATAGCCTGGGGTAATATGTCCCCCTGTGGCGATTTTAGTAGTATTCCTAATCCTACTCCTCTTATATTAGATGCACCATCAGTATATAATGTCCAGGATCCTGAGGATTCTCCTAGCTGTTGAACTTCTAGGTCTACCTCATCCTGAATGTCACTACTAAAATCAGCCACAAAGTCAGCTAAAGCCTGAGACTTTATGGCATTCCTAGGTTCATATACTAAATCATAGGCACTTAACTTTACTGACCACTTAGCCATTCTACCCGACATTTCCGGTTTCCTAAGTACACTTTTGACAGGATAATTTGTTTTAACGTGTATCCTATGTGTCTCAAAGTAGTGTCTAAGTTTGGTTGATGCCATAACTAATGCTAGTATTAATTTTTCTAAATGAGAATACCTAGTTTCAGCATCCAACAAACTTTTACTAACATAATAAACAGGATATTGCTGACCTTCATGGTCTTTTATAAGAACGGCACTTACAGCATTCCCTGATACAGCAAGGTACAGGGATAGTGGTTCACCATTTTCAGGTTTCATCAGTAGAGGTGCGGTTGAGAGATATCGTTTCAAATCCTGTAGGGCTGCTTCATGCTTCTCACCCCACTCGAATTTTTTGTTCTTCTTCAGGATATCATAAAAATCCTTGCATTTTTCTGAAGACCTTGAGATAAATCTATTCAATGCTGCCACTCGCCCTGTTAATCGTTGAACATCCTTCATATTTGAGGGTGATTTAATATCCAAGATGGCTTTAATCTGTTCCGGGCTTGCTTCTATTCCTCTTTTGGTCACCATATATCCTAGGAATTTTCCTGCTCCTACTCCAAAATGGCACTTAGCGGGATTCAGCTTCATATTATACTGATCCAGGATATCAAACGCTCCTTTAATATCCTGGAGGTGATCCTGAGCTTTCTTTGACTTTACCACCATATCGTCAATGTACACCTCCATTGTGTCCCCCAGTTTGTCTTTGAACATCATGTTTACCAATCTTTGGTATGTTGCACCTGCATTTTTCAAACCAAAAGGCATAGCTGTATAACAATAAATACCTGTTGGTGTCATGAAGGCAGTATCCTCCTGGTCAGAAGGCTCCATTTGGATCTGTTGAAATCCTGAGGATGCATCCATGAAAGTCAGCATTTCATGCCCAGCAGTGGCATCTTCCATTGCATCAATGTGGGGGAGAGGAAATGGGTCTTTAGGACAAGCTTTGTTCAAGTCTGTGTAATCTACACAGACTCTCCATTTCCCTTTTTTCTTCTGTACCACAACCACGTTTGCTAGCCACCTTGGGAACTTGACTTCTCTAATCATTTTGGACTTCAACAATCTTTCAACTTCCTCTTGAATAATTGTATTGCGTTCAGGAGCAAACTTCCTTCTTTTTTGTTGCACGGGCTTGAATGATTTATCAATTCCAAGCTTCTGAGTGATAATGTCTTTGGATATGCCTGTCATATCCTCATGCTTCCATGCAAACGTCGACATCCTGCATTTTAAAAAGTTAATTAACTGCTCTTCAATATCCTGAGGGATATTGGTTCCCACGAGCACCGAAATATCGGGATTATCCTGGTCGAGGATAATTTTCTTCACATCCTGCTCCGGATCCTCCACAATATCCTGGGCCCGCGTCTTTAATTGCTATGCTGCACTAGGTTTGGTTGAGGATTTCATTGAGGATGAGTAGCATTCTTTCGCCTCCTGCTGATCGCTATCAACTTTAACAACCCCCCAAGGGGTAGGTATCTTGATGCATTGGTGATATGTTGATGGCACGGCCTTCATAACGTGAATCCATGGTCTTCCCAGTATAATGTTATAGCAGGATAGAGAGTCCATCACACAGAAACGCTGTATCGAGTTAACTCCTTCAACGTACACCGGCAACTTTATCTCTCCCACTGTGTTTCTGGCCTCTCCACTGAACCCAACAAGCACGGTAGACTTTGAAGTGATATCCATTGGGGATACATTCATTCTTTTAAGTGTCTCTAGTTGGATTATGTTGACGGAGCTGCCATTATCAACCAATATCCTGCGTACAAAATGGTTAGCCACATATAACGTTATTACCAGAGCATCATGGTGAGGATCCTGGACAGTATCCCTGTCATCAGCATCAAATGTGATCACTTTGTCAGTTGTGAGTGTAGTCATCCTGACAGGTTTGTCTCCCCTTTCGGCCTTAGCTTCCTTTGCATGTCTCTTCGCTGCCGAATACGAGGTCCCACAAATGTCGGATCCTCCCGAAATGAAGTTGATTATCTTGGCATCCGCGGGAGGTGATGCTGCTCGCTCAGGATCCTTCTCAGTATCCTGACCCTTATTCTTCTTTCTCCCTAAGAGATCTTTCAAATATCCCTTGCTTAGAAGATAGCTTATTTCTTTCCTCAAAGCGATGCAATCCTCAGTCATATGTCCGAAATCTTCGTGGAAAGCACACCATTTTGATTTGTCTTTCCAATCCGCTTTTTGTTGATTCTTTCGAGGCCATCTTGCCTTGTCCCCTAGACCCTGCATGGCATACATCAATTCAGGAATGCTAACAGAAAAGCAATATTCCGATAATTCAGGATACTCTTCAGGATCCTCATCTTCGACAGCATTTACTCTCTTGTTCTCATTTCTGCCATATGGCTTAGGCCGATACGACTTGAATGAGGATTCTGACTTCCTGTTAGTTGACTCATAAGTGTTGGATGAGTTCATCCTTTCTTGCATCTTTCTGTCATCTTCCAACCGAATGTATCTTAGGGCCCTGTTCCGAGCTTCATCCAGGTTCCTGCATGGGTTCATTACAAGGTCTTGGTAAAATTGAGAATCCTTTTGCAACCCCATCTTGAAAGCTTGCACAGCTGTCGCAACATCAAGATGAGGAATGTCTAGTGATTCCCGGCTAAACTTGTTCACATAATCCCTAAGGGATTCCTGAGGCCCTTGTGTTATCCTGTAGAGATCACTTGTTAATTTTTCAAAGCTTCTACTACAAGAAAACTGACTTTTAAATAAATTTACTAAGTGAGCAAAAGATGTAATTGAATGTGGAGGCACATTCAAGAGCCATTTCAAAGCTGATCCGGTCAAGGTTGAACCAAAACCCTTGCACAAGCATGCTTCCTTGAGATCCGGAGGGATAGGGTTAATCTCCATCCTTTCCCTATACTGAGCAATATGCTCTTCAGGATCTGTTGTTCCGTTATAAAGCTTCATGTTGGGGGTTTGGAACCTCTTTGGGATCTCAGCTTCACAGATAGGATATGCAAAACGAGATATCTTGTGGCTGTCTTGAGACACTTCCGGGATTGGCTGGACCACCCCGGGTACACTTGATATCATGTCCTTCAACTTCTGAAGTTCCCTAGTAAGTGCCGATGTCACACCTGTATCCTGCAAAGATCCACTATTGTTAGTAGCATGAGTATTATTATTATTCGACACGTTACCCGTTGGAGGATTTTGCCCATATCCTGAAGCATATCCTGAGCTCCTTATGGTCGACATCCTAACCGAGGAGGGTATTTCAGGAGTATGATTTTGAGGAAGGCTGGGCACAATATTCCCCCTGTTATCCTCAGTATACACAGCCGAGCTGAAGTTCAACATTCTGGGATGTATTGGAGTGACAATATCCTCAGCAGATCTGCTCGAGCCAGACTTCAGGAGTTGTATTTCCCTTAAAAGCATTTGGTTTGTTTCCTATTGTTGCCTCATTTGTTCCTGCACACTTCCAAATAAGGTTAAAATTTCATCGTTAGAAGCTAAAACGGGAGCAGATCCCTGGACACTCCGAGTAGGGATAACATCTTGAGATTGCGTAGAAGCTGGCATCCTTGGAGGAGGTGGTGGAAGCACCGAACCGGTAGTGGCAGAAGTCATAGCAGACATAGTAGAGGAACTCATGTTTGATCTTGAGGCCATTATGGACAATGTAGCAAAAAGTTTTGAAAAAAAAAACCGATTAGCGATTTAACAAGAATTTTTAGTAAAGAGAGCACCACTTGCCCCACGGTGGGCGCCAAATTGTTTTGGTCAAAAATTACCGAAGCAATTTAGTGATCAAATTAGTAATGTGAGGTAGTGTGCTAGAAAGTGTATGGAAAATATGCTTGTTGAGTTATTTAGAAAATTAGTATTCAGGATACGGCTCAGGATATTGAGCTGTATCAACGATCAAACAATGAGCAAACAATGAGCAAAAAGTAAAGGAAATGACACGAGATGTACGAGGAAAGCCCTTGATCAATCTAGATCGCCGGCATAAAACCTCGGGAGCTGACAATCGCAGCTGCCTTGTTCCTTTTATTGCTTTAAACTTCAGGATACAGTGCAGGATATCAACCAGATCACTAAGTGTTACAATGAATTCGTGTGAGAGTACAAATTGCGAGAGAACAAGTGTTAGAGTGTAGTGAGTGTGATTGCAGTGAGATTGTCGTGTCCTATTTGATCTGGTGTTCCTCCTATTTATAGTAACGAAATACAAACAAATATTCCTATAAATATGGGATGCTCCGAATATTCCACCACGAACGTTGTAGACCGAGTAATAGGGTTTCAACGTCTTTCTTTGAACGGCCTGGACCGAGTCTTCCGCGGAATAAGTCTTTGTGAACGTTGCTAGCTTCTAACACACGTACCTGCACATAATCCATTAGTAATCCCGAGGATACCTTTCAGGATATTACCAATATCCTGAACCAGCATCCCGGACGTAAACAGATATTACACAACCAAGATATAAATCAAGATATTTTCCAGGATATGGGCTCAGAATTTCACCCATAACAATTTTCCAGTATGTTACTATGTCTTTGACATGCATCACATCTTCAAACATATTATGTGGCATCTTTCCTCATTGTCGGCCAATAATATCCTGTCCTTAGTACTTTTGATAATAATGACCTGCCCCCAGTATGGTTACCACAATCCCCTTCATGTATATCCTGAAGTACTTCTTTGGCTTCAGGATCCTCCAAGCATCTCAAATACGGTCCTGCAAGAGATTTCTTGTATAAAACATTATTTATGAGAGTGAATTGTGATACCTTCATCCTAAATGCCGTAGGATTTTCATCTCCGGGGATATCTCCTTCCTTGAGATATTTTATAATTGGAGTCGTCCAAGATCTAGGATCATTTTCCGTATATTCTGCTCCAGGATCCTGAATACCCGCTACTTCTTTACCCTGAGGATTCGTTGCAGGATACAAGATATGTAATATCGGTATTTGGGTCCCTTCTGGTATCCTGATCGATGATCCCAGATTTGCTAAGGCATCTGCTTCAGCATTATCCTCCCTTGGTATCTGTTCAAGTGTAAAAACATCGAAATATCCTGCTAATTTTTTGAGAATATCGAGGTATTCGATTAATTTCTCACCCTTGACTGCATAGGATCCATTAAAATGGTTAGTAATTAACAAGGAGTCAACATATACTTGCAAATTCTTGATATTCATATTCTTAGCCAACTCTAATCCTGCAATTAAAGCCTCATATTCTGCCTCATTATTAGTAGCAGGAAATTCACACCTAATAGCCTGGGGTAATATGTCCCCCTGTGGCGATTTTAGTAGTATTCCCAATCCTACTCCTCTTACATTAGATGCACCATCAGTATATAATGTCCAGGATCCTGAGGATTCTCCTAACTGTTGAACTTCTAGGTCTACCTCATCCTGAATGTCACTACTGAAATCAGCCACAAAGTCAGCTAAAGCCTGAGACTTTATGGCATTTCTAGGTTCATATACTAAATCATAAGCACTTAACTTTACTGACCACTTGGCCATCCTACCTGACATCTCTGGTTTTCTAAGCACATTTTTGACAGGATAATTTGTTTTAACATGAATTCTATGTCTCTCAAAGTAATGTCTAAGCTTCGTTGATGCCATAACTAATGCCAGTATCAATTTTTCTAAATGAGAATATCTAGTTTCAACATCCAACAAACTTTTACTAACATAATAAACAGGATACTGCTGACCTTCATGATCCTTAATAAGAACAGCACTTACAGCATTCCCTGATACAGCGAGGTATAGGGATAGTGGTTCACCATTCTCTGGCTTCATCAATAGAGGTGCAGTTGAGAGATATCGCTTCAAATCCTGCAAGGCTGCTTCATGCTTTGCTCCCCATTCGAACTTCTTATTCTTCTTGAGGATATCATAGAATTCCTTGCATTTTTTCGAGGATCTCGAAATAAATCTGTTCAATGCTGCTACTCGTCCTGTTAACCGTTGAACATCCTTCATATTCGAGGGTGATTTTATATCCAGGATAGCTTTAATCAGCTCCGGGCTTGCCTCTATCCCCCTTTTCGTCAACATATATCCAAGAAACTTTCTTGCCTCCACTCCGAAATGGCACTTAGCAGGATTCAGCTTAATGTTATATTGATCCAGGATATCAAATGCTCCCTTGATATCCTGGAGGTGATCCTCAGCCTTTTTAGATTTCACCACCATATCGTCAATATATACCTCCATGGTGTCCCCCAGCTTATCTTTGAACATCATGTTCACTAATCTCTGGTATGTTGCACCTGCATTTTTTCAAACCGAAAGGCATAGCAGTATAGCAATATATACCTGTTGGTGTCATGAAAGCAGTATCCTCCTGATCCGAAGGCTCCATTTGAATCTGCTGAAATCCTGAGGATGCGTCCATGAACGTTAACATTTCATGCCCAGCAGTAGCATCCACCATTGCATCGATATGAGGAAGGGGGAACGGATCTTTAGGACAAGCCTTATTCAAGTCTGTGTAATCTACACAGACTCTCCATTTCCCATTTTTCTTCTGCACTACGACCACATTTGCCAACCACCTTGGGAACTTGACTTCTCTGATCATCCTGGACTTCAATAGTCTTTCAACTTCCTCTTGGATAATCGTATTCCGCTCAGGAGCAAATTTCCTTCTTTTTTGCTGAACAGGCTTGAATGATCTGTCAATTCCAAGTTTGTGAGTGATAACGTCTTTGGATATTCCTGTCATATCCTCATGCTTCCATGCAAACATCAACATCCTGCTTTTCAAAAAGTTAGTTAACTGCTCTTCAATATCCCGAGGGATATTGGTTCCTACGAGCACCGAGATATCAGGATTATCCCGATCGAGGATAATTTTCTTCACATCCTGCTCTGAAGCTTCCAAGGTATCCCGGGCCCGCATCTTTAATTGCTATGCTTGATTAGGCTTGGTTGAGGATTTCATTGAGGATGAGTAGCATTCTTTCACCTCCTGCTGATCACTTTCAACCTTGACAACTCCCCAAGGGGTAGGGATTTGATGCATTGGTGATATGTTGATGGCACAGCCTTCATATCGTGAATCCATGGTCTTCCCAGTATGATGTTATAGCAGGATAAGGAGTCCATCACACAGAAGCATTGTATCGAGTTGACCCCTTCAACGTATACTGGTAACTTTATCTCTCCTACAGTATTTCTAGCTTCTCCACTGAAACCAACGAGCACAGTGGACTTCGAAGTAATGTCCATCGGAGGTACATTCATCCTCTTCAATGTTTCCAGCTGAATTATATTGACAGAACTACCGTTGTCTACCAGTATCCTGCGTACAAAATGGTTAGCCACATATAATGTTATTACTAAAGCATCATGTTGAGGATCCTGAACAGTATCCATGTCATCACTATCGAAATTGATCACTTTATCAGCTGTGAGGGTAGTCATCCTGACTGGTTTGTCTCCCCTTTCACTCTTAGCTTCCTTTGCATGTCTCTTAGCCGACGAATACGAAGTCCCACAAATGTCGGATCCTCCTGAAATAAAGTTAATTATCTTGGCATCTGCTGGGGGTGATGCTGCTCGTTCAGGATCCTTCTCGGGATCCTGCCCTTTATTCTTCTTTCTTCCCAGCAAGTCCTTCAGATACCCCTTGCTTAACAGGTAACTTATCTCTTTCCTTAAAGCAATGCAATCCTCGGTCATATGTCTGAAGTCTTCATGGAAGGCACACCATTTAGATTTATCCTTCCAATCAGCTTTCTGCGGGTTCTTTCGAGGCCACCTAGCTTTGTCCCCTAAACCCTGCATAGCATACATTAACTCAGGTATATTAACAGAAAAGCAGTATTCAGATAAGTCAGGATATTCTTCAGGATCCTCGTCTTCAACAGCATTCACTTTCTTGTTATCATTTCTGCCATATGGCTTGGAGCGATATGGCTTATATGAGGATTCTGATTTCATGTTAGTTGATTCATAGGTTGAGGTAGAATTCATCCTCTCCTGCATCTTCTTGTCATCTTCCAAAGGGATATATCTCAAAGCCCTGTTACGAGCTTCGTCGAGATTCCTGCAGGGATTCATTACAAGATCCTGATAAAACTGAGAATCCTTTTGCAACCCCATCTTAAAAGCTTGCATAGCTGTTGCAACATCAAGATGTGGGATATCCAAGGATTCTCGACTGAATTTGTTCACATAATCCCTCAAGGATTCCTGAGGCCCTTGAGTTATCCTGTAAAGATCACTGGTTAGTTTCTCAAAACTCCGGCTGCAAGAAAACTGACTATTAAATAAATTAACCAAATGAGTAAACGAAGTAATTGAGTGAGGAGGGACATTTAATAACCATTTTAAGGCTGATCCTGTCAGGGTAGACCCAAAACCCTTGCACAAGCATGCTTCCTTGAGCTCCGGAAGGATAGGGTTAATCTCCATTCTTTCCCTATACTGGGAAATATGCTCTTCAGGATCCGTAGTCCCATCATACAGCTTCATGTTGGGAGTCTGAAATCTTTTTGGGATTTCAGCATCACAGATAGGATATGCAAAGCGGGATATCCTGTGGCTGTCTTGGGATACTTCCGGAATTGGCTGGACCACTCCAGGTACACTGGATATCATGTCCTTCAATTTCTAGAGCTCCCTGGTAAATATTGACGTCATACCTGCATCCTGCAAAGAGCCATTGTTGTTAGTAGCAAGAATATTATTATTTGACACATTACCGGTCTGAGGATTTTGTCCATATCCTGAAGCATATCCTGAACTCCTCACAGTCGACATCCTGACCAAGGAGGGTATCTCAGGGTATGATTCCGAGAATGGCTTGGGACGATATTCCCCCTGTTATCCTCAGTGTAAACTGCGGAACTGAAGTTCAAAGCCCTGGGCTGTATGGGAGTGACAGTTTCTTCAGCAGGTCTACTCGAGCTAGCTTTTAAGAGTTGTATTTCTCTTAACAGCATTTGGTTAGTTTCCTGTTGCTGCCTCATTTGTTCCTGCACACTTCCAAATAAAGTTAGAATTTCATCATTAGAGGCTAAAACGGGAGCAGATCCCTGAACACTCCGAGTAGGGATAACATCTTGAGGTTGTGAAGAAAATGGCATCCTTGGAGGAGGTGGTGGAAGCACCTAACCGGTAGTAGCAGAGGTTGCAGCAGACATAGTGCAGGAGCTCATGTTTGATCTTGAGGCCATTGTAAACAACGTGGCAAAAAGTTTTGAAAATAGAAAACCGATCAACGATTTCACAAAGATTTTTAGTAAAAGTAGCACCACTTGCCCCACGGTGGGCGCCAAATTGTTTTGGTCAAAAATTACCGAAGCAATTTAGTGATCAAATTAGTTAAGTGAGGTAGTGTGCTAATATTATGTGTGAAAAAATGTGTTAACCAAATTAGTTATGAAAACAGTTTGAGGATACGGCTCAAGATATCGAGCTGTATCTACAATCAAACAATGAGCAAAAATGTAAAGGTTGACACGTGATGTATGAGGAAAGCCCTTGATCAATTTAGATCGCCGGCATAAAACCTTGGGAGTTGACAATCGCAGCTGCCTTGTTCTTCTATTGCTTCAAATATCAGGATACAGTGCAGGATGTGGTGCGGATCAACTAGGTGTTACAATGTAATTCGATTACAAGTGTTTGTGTGTAGTGATTGTTGAAAGCTAGAAAGCAGAAGTGTTTGAGAGTGTGTGAAAGTTGCGTTGTGCCTTAATCTGATCCGCCCCCATCTATTTATAGTAAAACAAATGTAACTAACTATCCTACATAACCGGGATCCAACGAATATTCCTTAGTCGAACGTTGTAGACCTGGTCTTTCGGGTTCAACGTCTCTCCTTTAACAAATACGCCCGAGTCTTGAGGAGATGGAGTCCATTTGACCGTTGGCAAGTCCCAGTCTTTAACATGCACGTGATTAATTCGATATACCTCAGGATATCACCCAAGATGTTAGCAATATCCCCGTCCACTATCCTGATCACAGATAAACAATTAAAAGCAGGATATAGTTCAAGATATGTATGCTTAGAAAATGAGCCATAACAGCAATTATCAAGCTTCTATTCGGAAACCGACTTAAGATCAGACTGTCACTTCATGGAAGACCCATGGGAGGATGACTTCTAACACGGCGTTACAGGCACAAGACGGCCACTACGATTTTCTGTTCTCGTTGTTTAAAGTTACCCAACACACCAGCAGCCTTAGGGATCACATGAGTAGTATGTGCCAGATTCGCCAACCGTGTTTATCTAGGACGTTTTGAATCACTTCCAGGAGGAAGGAGCACCATGAACAGCACTTGTATTTCATCGTAGAGCTTCTAGGGGAGGAGCATCTACGTGCGAAGTCTACCTAAGTGTGACTTCAGGATTTGGGAAGTACACATTTTTAGTCATATAAACAACGAAGTGGGAATACAAGTGGATCTCGCTAAGATCCATTTTGTTAGAAACTGATCAACATCAAAGATCCCTTCGAGGATACAGGAGTTTCTTGGTCACACTAGATACTGTCACAGATTCATCACAGGACTTTCGAAGGTCGCGCAGCTTAAATCTCTTTAGCACCGCAGGGTGCTGTGTTCGTGGAAGATAAACAGGAGAATGTCTTTACAGCTTTTGAAACCCAACGCAACCATGCACTGAGCGTCGTCTTTACCAGAGGGTACGGGTGATCTGGCGGTATACCATGATGGTCCGAAACAGAGTCCCAGATACTCGCCGATGCAACACGAGAGAGTGATGGCTTAAGCGATGGACTTACAAAGAGGAACTGCACGACACAGATCAGGCGGTGAAAATCGTGGTCTTGGGATTTTAGATGGAGGCATTACTTGGACCGTACCAGATGCGTTACTTAAACCGATCACAAGGGCCTCCCGTGTACCTCGGCATTGTCAGAGCTAAATCAGTTAATGGCATCACTAGAGGGAACTTTAGGATGATTACGACTATGAAACTTGAATGTGCACGAGCTTTGCAGCTCGCTATCGACTCTAACTTACCTGACCAGACTCGCTCTGTTCCAAACTGGAGAACTAAAGGAAGAGGATTTTCAAGTTGAACCCATACGGGGCATGGAGAAGCAAGTTTGACAGGTCGGACGGTATTCGCTATCCCATGGAAAGAATGTGGATCTTATTATACGGAAACTTTAGGGAACTTGTGTTGAGCAAAGCACACGGCCTCGATATTTTTGTCGTCTGGGTTTTGATGAGAGACATTTGGATTTATAAACCTTGTACTGGTGATCGGGCATGAAGGCCCACCTAGTTTGGTATGTGAATGGCTGATTGACTTGTGGGAAAGTCAAGGTGAAGTATCAACAACCAGCAATACCCACATAGAAATGAGAACAGACTGGCGTGGATTCGGTCGCTATTCTACTTACAACTCGAAACGAAAACAATATCACCTGGATGATCGTTGATTGTCTCACGTAACAAGAACACTTTTTAGCCACCAAGGAAACGGATAAGTCTTCTACACTCGCAGTCATCTACCTTAAAGAAGTGGTTGCTAGGCAGATGGTGCCAACCTCCATTATCTCTGATCGCGACCCATGATTTGCATCTGATTTGTGGCAAGCGATGCACAAATCCTTTGGCTCACGTCTAGACATGAGCACAACATATCATCCACGGACGGATGGGCAGACTGAACGCACCATCCAAACTCTTGAAGACATGCTTCGAGCACGTGAAATCAATTTTGGCAACGGTCGGGGAAAACACCTCCCTTCAGTGGAGCTTCCGTATAACAACAGTTACCATACTAGCATTCAGGCTGCTCCGTTCGAGACATCGTACGGACGAAAGTGCCAATCATCTCTTTGTTGGACAGAAGTTGGAAACGGCCAAATCACTGGCCCAGAACTCATCATAGACATAGTAGAGGAGATTGCTCAGATGCGACAACGAATGGCGGCAGTTCGTGACCGTCAGAAAAGCTACGCTTAAAAGCGCAAGAAACCACTCGAGTTCTAAGTTGGGGATCGAGTACTACCTAAAGTCTCACCTTGGGATGGTGTACTTCATTTTGGTATACGAGACAAAACTCAAACCGCGATATGTTGAACTTTTCAAAATTACGGAGAGAATTGGCAAGGTGGCCTACAGATTGAATCCACCCGAAGAACTCAGTGGAGTCCACAACGTATTCCATGGGTCGAATCTGAAGAAGTGTCTGTCAGATGAAACCCTCACAGTTCCTTTCAAGGAGCTCACCATCGACGATCAGTTGCGATTTGTCAAAGAACCAGTGGCAATCTTGGACCGGGAGGTCAAGATTCTCAAACGCACCGGGATACCTATTGTTCGAGTTCGTTGGAACTTCCGTCGTGGCCTAGAGTTTACCTGAGAACGAGAAGACCAAATAAAACACAAATATCCCTAGTTGTTCGAGAATAATGAAACCACTACTGAGGCTAAAGCTACTGCGGAATTTCGGGACGAAATTCCAAACCAACGGGGGGGATAATGTGACACCCCAGGAAAACCAGGAAAAAACTACGCAACCTAACTAGCTTCCTCAGTAACTGCGTGCTAAATTTCGGGACGAAATTTCTTTCAAGTTGGGGATGATGTGACAACCCAAACTTTCATGATTAGTAACATTTTAACTTGTGATCTTAACTTCTCGTTAATTCTCTTTCATGTGTTGCATGTTCCGTGTTAGTATACTCTAGTAAACGCTCGTAGCTTTTATTAACGGTCTAGTGGTTCACATGGGGAAGCCCCCACTGATTATGGATATGGTTTTGGAAACAAAGATACTGGTTAACTCTTGGTTTACGAAACAACTTATGGTTTTCAAAACAAACTTGTAAAACTAAATAACCAACTGTGAACTCGCTCAACTTTGTTGTTGACTCGTTGTTACATGCCTTGCAGGCCTTTAGGTGCATATTGTTGGAACTTGCTGTCTGGGACGCTGGAGTGGTCATGGGTCGAGATACATGGAATCGTAACACAAGACTAATGGATTTTACATGAGGTTTATAAACACGCAACAAATGAATTATGCTTCCGTTGTACACTGTAATTTGTTTGTAATGTTGTAACACTTAATGTTAATAAATGAAAGTTTTATTTAAATATACCTATGAGTTCAATATGATTGGTGGCTAGATCCTGGTACGTCACACACCTCGTGGGGGTTTCCGCTTGTGGTGTTTTGAGGGTGTGACACTTGTTCCTGTAACTCGAATGCTAGCCCAGTATATCACATTTTAATTTTACACCGTTGTTAACCTTACGCCTTTTTTACTCTCAGATCGAGGTTCTCGGCATTGAAAAATCTTCCTAAACTAAATCACAGGTGTATATGTTGACATTTAAGAGATATACATTCAAGAAAATCAAGGGCAATGGTGATATATATGCGGATTAGACACAAAAAAAAACACTCAACAAATGGCTACAATTTAAGGAATGTGTTTAGTGATGGCATCAGATTCTGAATTGATTGAGAAAGGTCTGGTGGCAAGAAAAGCTGCTTCTAGGAGGTTGTCAAGTGTTTTAGCTCGACGATTCCATTCTTGGGTGGTTGGTTTGGCCCTTGTTCCTGTAACTCGAATCCTAGCCCGGAATATCCCATTTTAATTTTACACCATTGTGAACCTTATGCCTTTTTTACTCTCTGATCGAGGTTTTCGGCATTGAAAAATCTTCGTAAACAGAATCACACGTGTATATATTGACATTTAAGAGATATATAGTTAAGAAAATCAGGGGCAATGGTGATATATATGCGGATTAGACACCAAAAAAGAAAACACTCAACAAATGGCTACAATTTAAGGAATGTGTTAAGTGATGGCATCAGATTCCTAATTGATGGAGAAAGGTCTGGTGGCAAGAAAAGCTGCTTCTAGGAGGTTGTCAAGTGTTTTCGCTCGACGATTCCATTCTTGGGTGGTTGGTTTGGCCCTTGTTCCTGTAACTCGAATCCTAGCCCGGTATATCCCATTTTAATTTTACACCATTGTGAACCTTACGCCTTTTTTACTCTCTGATCGAGGTTCTCGGCATTGAAAAATCTTCGTAAACTAAATCACACGTGTATATGTTGATGTTTAAGAGTTGTACCGTCAAGAAAATCAAGGGCAATGGTGATATATATGCGGATTAGACACCAAAAAAAACAATCAACAAATGGCTACAATTTAAGGAATGTGTTTAGTGACGGCATCAGATTCCTAATCGATGAAGAAAGGTCTGGTGGTAAGAAAAGCTGCTTCTAGGAGGATGTCAACTGTTTTCGCTCGACGATTCCATTCTTGGGTTGTTGGTTTAGCCTTTGTTCCTGTAACTCGAATCCTAGCTTGTTATATCCAATTTTAATTTTACACCATTGTGAACCTTACGCCTTTTTTACTCTCTGATCGGGGTTCTCGGCATTGAAAAATCTTCGTAAACAGAATCACACGTGTATATATTGACATTTAAGAGATATATAGTTAAGAAAATCAAGGGCAATGGTGATATATATGCGGATTAGACACCAAAAAAGAAAACACTCAACAAATGGCTACAATTTAAGGAATGTATTAAGTGACGGCATCAGATTCTTAATTGATGAAGAAAGGTCTGGTGGCAAGAAAAGCTGCTTCTAGGAGGTTGTCAAGTGTTTTCGCTCGATGATTCCGTTCTTGGGTGGTTGGTTTGGCCCTTGTTCCTGTAACTCGAATCCTAGCCCGGTATATCCCTTTTTAATTTTACACCATTGTGAACCTTACGCCTTTTTTACTCTCTGATCGAGGTTCTCGGCATTGAAAAATCTTCGTAAACTAAATCACACGTGTATATGTTGACATTTAAGAGATATACAGTCAAGAAAATCAAGGGCAATGGTGCTATATATGCGGATTAGACACCAAAAAAAACACTCAACAAATGGCTACAATTTAAGGAATGTGTTTAGTGACGGCATGAGATTCCTAATTGATGGAGAAAGGTCTGTTGGCAAGAAAAACTTCTTCAAGGAGGTTGTCAAGAATTTTCGCTCGACGATTCCATTCTTGGGTGGTTGGTTTGTCCCTTGTTCCTGTAACTCGAATCCTAGCCCGGTATATCCCATTTTAATTTTACACCATTGTGAACCTTACGCCTTTTTTACTCTCTGATCGAGGTTCTCGGCATTGAAAAATCTTCGTAAACTAAATAACACGTGTATATGTTGATATTTAAGAGATATACAGTAAAGAAAATCAAGGGCAATGGTGATATATATGCGGATTAGACACCCAAAAAAACACTCAACAAATGGTTACAATTTCAGTAATGTGTTTAGTCACGGCATCAGATTGCTAATTGATGGAGAAAGGTCTGGTGGCAAGAAAAGCTGCTTCTAGGAGGTTGTCAAGTGTTTTCGCTTGTCGATTCCATTCTTGGGTGGTTGGTTTGGCCGTTGTTCTTGTAACTCAAATCCTAGCGTGGTATATTCCATTTTAATTTTACACCATTGTGAACCTTACGCCTTTTTTACTCTCTGATCGAGGTTCTCGGCATTGAAAATCTTTGTAAACTAAAACACACGTGTATTTGTTGACATTTAATAGATATACAATCAAGAAAATCAAGGGCGATGGTGATATATATGTGGATTAGACACCTAGAAAAAACTCAACAAATGGCTACAATTTAAGGAATGTGTTTAGTGACGGCATCAGATTCCTAATTAATGGAGAAAGATCTGGTGGTAAGAAAAGCTGCTTCTAGGAGGTTGTCAAGTGTTTTCGCTCGACGATTCCATTCTTGGGCGGTTGGTTTGGCCCTTGTTCCTGTAACTCGAATCCTAGCCCGGTATATCCCATTTCAATTTTACACCATTGTGAACCTTACGCCTTTTTTACTCTCTGATCGAGGTTCTTGGCATTTAAAAATCTTCATAAACTAAATCACACATGTATATGTTGATATTTAAGAGATATACAGTCAAGAAAATCAAGGGCAATGGTGATATATATGCGGATTAGACACAAAAAAAAAACACTTAACAAATGGCTACAATTTAAGGATTGTGTTTTGTGACGGCATCAGATTCCAAATTGATGGAGAAAGGTCTGGTGGTAAGAAAAGCTTCTTCTAGGAGGTTGTCAAGTGTTTTCGCTCGACGATTCCATTCTTGGGTGGTTGGTTTGACCCTTGTTCCTGTAACTCGAATCCTAGCCCGGTATATCCCATTTTAATTTTACACCATTGTGAAACTTATGCCTTTTTTACTCTCTGATCGAGGTTCTCGGCATTGAAAAATCTTCGTAAACTAAATCACACGTGTATATGTTGACATTTAAGAGATATACGGTGAAGAAAATCAAGGGCAATGGTGATATATATGAGGATTAGACACCAAAAAAATCACTCAACAAATGGCTACAATTTAAGGAATGTGTTTAGTGACGGCATCAGATTCCTAATTGATGGAGAAAGGTCTGGTGGCAAGAAAAGCTGCTTCTAGGAGGTTGACAAGTGTTTTTGCTCGACGATTCCATTCTTGGGTGGTTGGTTTAGCTCTTGTTCCTGTAACTCGAATCCTAGCCCGGTATATCCCATTTTAATTTTACACCATTATGAACCTTACGCCTTTTTTACTCTCTGATCGAGGTTCTCGGCATTGAAAAATCATCGGAAACTAAATAACACGTGTATATGTTGACATTTAAGAGATATACAGTCAAGCAAATCAAGGGAAATGGTGATATATATGTGGATTAGACACAAAAAAAACACTCAACAAATGGCTACAATTTAAGGAATGTGTTTAGTGACGGCATCAGATTCCGAATTGATGGAGAAAGGTCTGGTGGTATGAAAAGCTTCTTCTAGGTGGTTGTCAAGTGTTTTCGCTCATCGATTCCAGTCTTGGGTGGTTGGTTTGGCCCTTGTTCCTGTAACTCGAATCTTAGCCCGATATATCCCATTTTAATTTTACACCATTGTGAACCTTACGCCTTTTTTTCTCTCTGATAGAGGTTCTCGGCATTGAAAAATTTTCGTAAACAAAATCACACGTGTATATGTTGAGATTTAAGAGATATACAGTCAAGAAAATCAAGGGCAATGGTGATAAATATGCGGATTAGACACCAAAAAAAAATCACTCAACAAATGGCTACAATTTAAGGAATGTGTTTAGTGACGACATCAGATTCCTAATTGATGGAGACAGGTCTTGTGGTAAGAAAAGCTGCTTCTAGGAGGTTGTCAAGTGTTTTCGCTCGACGATTCCATTCTTGGGTGGTTGGTTTGGCCCTTGTTCCTTTAACTCGAATCCTAGCCCGATATATCCCATTTTAATTTTACACCATTGTGAACCTTACGCTTTTTTTACTCTCTGATAGAGGTTCTCGGCATTGAAAAATCTTCGTAAACTAAATCACACGTGTATATGTTGACATTTAAGAGATATACAGTCAAGAAAATCAAGGGCAATGGTTATATATATGCGGATTAGACACCAAAAAAAATCACTCAACAAATGGCTACAATTTAAGGAATTTGTTTAGTGACGGGATCAGATTCCTAATTGATGGAAAAAGGTCTGGTGGTAAGAAAAGCTGCTTCTAGGAGGTTGTCAAGTGTTTTCGCTCGACAATTCCATTCTTGGGTGGTTGGTTTGGCCTTTGTTCCTGTAACTCGAATCCTAGCCTGGTATATCCCATTTTAATTTTACACCATTGTGAACCTTACGCCTTTATTACTCTCTGATCGAGGTTCTCGGCATTGAAAAGTCTTCGTAAACTAAATCACACGTGTATATGTTGACATTTAAGAGATATACAGTCAAGAAAATCAAGGGCAATGGTGATATATATGCGGATTAGACATCAAAAAAAAAAAAACACTCAACAAATGGGTACAATTTAAGGAATGTGTTTAGTGACGGCATCAGATTCCTAATTGATGGAGAAAGGTCTGGTGGCAAGAAATGCTGCTTCTAGGAGGTAGTAAAGTGTTTTCGCTCGACGATTCCATTCTTGGGTGGTTGGTTTGGCCCTTGTTCCTATAACTCGAATCCTAGCCCGGTATATCCCATTTTCATTTTACACCATTGTGAACCTTACACCTTTTTTACTCTCTGTTCGAGTTTCTCGGCATTGAAAAATCTTCGTAAACTAAATCACACGTGTATATGTTGATGTTTAAGAGTTGTACCGTCAAGAAAATCAAGGGCAATGGTGATATATATGCGGATTAGACACCAAAAAAAACAATCAACAAATGGCTACAATTTAAGGAATGTGTTTAGTGACGGCATCAGATTCCTAATCGATGAAGAAAGGTCTGGTGGTAAGAAAAGCTGCTTCTAGGAGGATGTCAACTGTTTTCGCTCGACGATTCCATTCTTGGGTTGTTGGTTTAGCCTTTGTTCTTGTAACTCGAATCCTAGCTTGTTATATCCAATTTTAATTTTACACCATTGTGAACCTTACGCCTTTTTTACTCTCTGATCGAGGTTCTCGGCATTGAAAAGTCTTCGTAAACTAAATCACACGTGTATATGTTGACATTTAAGAGATATACAGTCAAGAAAATCAGGGGCAATGGTGATATATATGCGGATTAGACACAAAAAAAAAACACTCAACAAATGGGTACAATTTAAGGAATGTTTTTAGTGACGGCATCAGATTCCTAATTGATGGAGAAAGGTCTGGTGGCAAGAAATGATGCTTCTAGGAGGTAGTAAAGTGTTTTCGCTCGACGATTCCATTCTTGGGTGGTTGGTTTGGCCCTTGTTCCTGTAGCTCGAATCCTAGCCCGATATATCCCATTTTCATTTTACACCATTGTGAACCTTACGCCTTTTTTACTCTTTGGTCAAGGTTCTCGGCATTGAAATATCTTCGTAAACTAAATCACACGTGTATATGTTGATGTTTAAGAGTTGTACAGTCAAGAAAATCAAGGGCAATGGTGATATATATGCGGATTAGACACCAAAAAAAACACTCAACAAATGGCTACAATTTAAGGAATGTGTTTAGTGACGGCATCAGATTCCTAATCGATGAAGAAAGGTCTGGTGGTAAGAAAAGCTGCTTCTAGGAGGATGTCAAGTGTTTTCGCTCGACGATTCGATTCTTGGGTCGTTGGTTTGGCCCTTGTTCCTATAACTCGAATCCTTGCCCGGTATATCCCATTTTAATTTTACACCATTGTGAACCTTACGCCTTTTTTACTCTCTGATTGAGGTTCTCAGTATTGAAAAATCTTCGTAAACTAAATTACACGTGTATATGTTGACATTTAAGAGATATACAGTCAAGAAAATCAAGGGTAATGGTGATATATATGCGGATTAGACACCAAAGAAAAAACACTCAACAAATGGCTACAATTTAAGGAATGTGTTTAGTGACGGCATCAGATTCCTAATTGATGGAGAAAGGTCTGGTGGCAAGAAAAGCTGCTTCTAGGAGGTTGTCAAGTATTTTCGCTCGACGATTTCATTCTTGGGTGGTTGGTTTGGCCCTTGTTCCTGTAACTCGAATCCTAGCCCGTTATATCCCATTTTAAGTTTACACCATTGTGAACCTTACGCCTTTTTTACTCTCTGATCGAGGTTCTCGGCATTGAAAAATATTCGTAAACTAAATCACATGTGTATATGTTGACATTTAAGAGATATACAGTCAAGAAAATCAAGGGAAATGGTGATATATTTGCGGATTAGACACCAAAAAAAAACACTCAACAAATGGCTACTATTTAAGGAATGTGTTTAGTGACGGCATCAGATTCCTAATTGATGGAGAAATGTCTGGTGGTAAGAAAAGCTGCTCTAGGAGGTTGTCATGTGTTTTTGCTCGACGATTCCATTCTTGGGTGGTTGGTTTGGCCCTTGTTCCTGTAACTCGAATTCTAGCCGGGTATATCCCATTTTAATTTTACACCATTGTGAACCTTACGCCTTTTTTACTCTCTGATAGAGGTTCTCGGCATTGAAAAATCTTCGTAAACTAAATCACACGTGTATATGTTGACATTTAAGAGATATACAGTTAAGAAAATCAAGGGCAATGGTGATATATATATGCTGATTAGACACCAAAAAAAATCACTCAACAAATGGCTACAATTTAAGGAATTTGTTTAGTGACGGGATCAGATTCCTAATTGATGGAAAAAGGTCTGGTGGTAAGAAAAGCTGCTTCTAGGAGGTTGTCAAGTGTTTTCGCTCGACAATTCCATTCTTGGGTGGTTGGTTTGGCCTTTGTTCCTGTAACTCGAATCCTAGCCTGGTATATCCCATTTTAATTTTACACCATTGTGAACCTTACGCCTTTATTACTCTCTGATCGAGGTTCTCGGCATTGAAAAGTCTTCGTAAACTAAATCACACGTGTATATGTTGACATTTAAGAGATATACAGTCAAGAAAATCAAGGGCGATGGTGATATATATGCGGATTAGACATCAAAAAAAAAAACACTCAACAAATGGGTACAATTTAAGGAATGTGTTTAGTGACGGCATCAGATTCCTAATTGATGGAGAAAGGTCTGGTGGCAAGAAATGCTGCTTCTAGGAGGTAGTAAAGTGTTTTCGCTCGACGATTCCATTCTTGGGTGGTTGGTTTGGCCCTTGTTCCTATAACTCGAATCCTAGCCCGGTATATCCCATTTTCATTTTACACCATTGTGAACCTTACACCTTTTTTATTCTCTGTTCGAGTTTCTCGGCATTGAAAAATCTTCGTAAACTAAATCACACGTGTATATGTTGATGTTTAAGAGTTGTACCGTCAAGAAAATCAAGGGCAATTGTGATATATATGCGGATTAGACACCAAAAAAAACAATCAACAAATGGCTACAATTTAAGGAATGTGTTTAGTGACGGCATCAGATTCCTAATCGATGAAGAAAGGTCTGGTGGTAAGAAAAGCTGCTTCTAGGAGGATGTCAACTGTTTTCGCTCGACGATTCCATTCTTGGGTTGTTGGTTTAGCCTTTGTTCCTGTAACTCGAATCCTAGCTTGTTATATCCAATTTTAATTTTACACCATTGTGAACCTTACGCCTTTTTTACTCTCTGATCGAGGTTCTCGGCATTGAAAAGTCTTCGTAAACTAAATCACACGTGTATATGTTGACATTTAAGAGATATACAGTCAAGAAAATCAGGGGCAATGGTGATATATATGCGGATTAGACACAAAAAAAAAACACTCAACAAATGGGTACAATTTAAGGAATGTGTTTAGTGACGGCATCAGATTCCTAATTGATGGAGAAAGGTCTGGTGGCAAGAAATGATGCTTCTAGGAGGTAGTAAAGTGTTTTCGCTCGACGATTCCATTCTTGGGTGGTTGGTTTGGCCCTTGTTCCTGTAACTCGAATCCTAGCCCGATATATCCCATTTTCATTTTACACCATTGTGAACCTTACGCCTTTTTTACCCTTTGGTCAAGGTTCTCGGCATTGAAATATCTTCGTAAACTAAATCACACGTGTATATGTTGATGTTTAAGAGTTGTACAGTCAAGAAAATCAAGGGCAATGGTGATATATATGCGGATTAGACACCAAAAAAAACACTCAACAAATGGCTACAATTTAAGGAATGTGTTTAGTGACGACATCAGATTCCTAATTGATGGAGACAGGTCTTGTGGTAAGAAAAGCTGCTTCTAGGAGGTTGTCAAGTGTTTTCGCTCGACGATTCCATTCTTGGGTGGTTGGTTTGGCCCTTGTTCCTTTAACTCGAATCCTAGCCCGATATATCCCATTTTAATTTTACACCATTGTGAACCTTACGCTTTTTTTACTCTCTGATAGAGGTTCTCGGCATTGAAAAATCTTCGTAAACTAAATCACACGTGTATATGTTGACATTTAAGAGATATACAGTCAAGAAAATCAAGGGCAATGGTTATATATATGCGGATTAGACACCAAAAAAAATCACTCAACAAATGGCTACAATTTAAGGAATTTGTTTAGTGACGGGATCAGATTCCTAATTGATGGAAAAAGGTCTGGTGGTAAGAAAAGCTGCTTCTAGGAGGTTGTCAAGTGTTTTCGCTCGACAATTCCATTCTTGGGTGGTTGGTTTGGCCTTTGTTCCTGTAACTCGAATCCTTGCCTGGTATATCCCATTTTAATTTTACACCATTGTGAACCTTACGCCTTTATTACTCTCTGATCGAGGTTCTCGGCATTGAAAAGTCTTCGTAAACTAAATCACACGTGTATATGTTGACATTTAAGAGATATACAGTCAAGAAAATCAAGGGCAATGGTGATATATATGCGGATTAGACATCAAAAAAAAAAAACACTCAACAAATGGGTACAATTTAAGGAATGTGTTTAGTGACGGCATCAGATTCCTAATTGATGGAGAAAGGTCTGGTGGCAAGAAATGCTGCTTCTAGGAGGTAGTAAAGTGTTTTCGCTCGACGATTCCATTCTTGGGTGGTTGGTTTGGCCCTTGTTCCTATAACTCGAATCCTAGCCCGGTATATCCCATTTTCATTTTACACCATTGTGAACCTTACACCTTTTTTACTCTCTGTTCGAGTTTCTCGGCATTGAAAAATCTTCGTAAACTAAATCACACGTGTATATGTTGATGTTTAAGAGTTGTACCGTCAAGAAAATCAAGGGCAATGGTGATATATATGCGGATTAGACACCAAAAAAAACAATCAACAAATGGCTACAATTTAAGGAATGTGTTTAGTGACGGCATCAGATTCCTAATCGATGAAGAAAGGTCTGGTGGTAAGAAAAGCTGCTTCTAGGAGGATGTCAACTGTTTTCGCTCGACGATTCCATTCTTGGGTTGTTGGTTTAGCCTTTGTTCCTGTAACTCGAATCCTAGCTTGTTATATCCAATTTTAATTTTACACCATTGTGAACCTTACGCCTTTTTTACTCTCTGATCGAGGTTCTCGGCATTGAAAAGTCTTCGTAAACTAAATCACACGTGTATATGTTGACATTTAAGAGATATACAGTCAAGAAAATCAGGGGCAATGGTGATATATATGCGGATTAGACACAAAAAAAAAACACTCAACAAATGGGTACAATTTAAGGAATGTTTTTAGTGACGGCATCAGATTCCTAATTGATGGAGAAAGGTCTGGTGGCAAGAAATGATGCTTCTAGGAGGTTGTAAAGTGTTTTCGCTCGACGATTCCATTCTTGGGTGGTTGGTTTGGCCCTTGTTCCTGTAGCTCGAATCCTAGCCCGATATATCCCATTTTCATTTTACACCATTGTGAACCTTACGCCTTTTTTACTCTTTGGTCAAGGTTCTCGGCATTGAAATATCTTCGTAAACTAAATCACACGTGTATATGTTGATGTTTAAGAGTTGTACAGTCAAGAAAATCAAGGGCAATGGTGATATATATGCGGATTAGACACCAAAAAAAACACTCAACAAATGGCTACAATTTAAGGAATGTGTTTAGTGACGGCATCAGATTCCTAATCGATGAAGAAAGGTCTGGTGGTAAGAAAAGCTGCTTCTAGGAGGATGTCAAGTGTTTTCGCTCGACGATTCGATTCTTGGGTCGTTGGTTTGGCCCTTGTTCCTATAACTCGAATCCTTGCCCGGTATATCCCATTTTAATTTTACACCATTGTGAACCTTACGCCTTTTTTACTCTCTGATTGAGGTTCTCAGTATTGAAAAATCTTCGTAAACTAAATTACACGTGTATATGTTGACATTTAAGAGATATACAGTCAAGAAAATCAAGGGTAATGGTGATATATATGCGGATTAGACACCAAAGAAAAAACACTCAACAAATGGCTACAATTTAATGAATGTGTTTAGTGACGGCATCAGATTCCTAATTGATGGAGAAAGGTCTGGTGGCAAGAAAAGCTGCTTCTAGGAGGTTGTCAAGTATTTTCGCTCGACGATTTCATTCTTGGGTGGTTGGTTTGGCCCTTGTTCCTGTAACTCGAATCCTAGCCGTTATATCCCATTTTAAGTTTACACCATTGTGAACCTTACGCCTTTTTTACTCTCTGATCGAGGTTCTCGGCATTGAAAAATATTCGTAAACTAAATCACATGTGTATATGTTGACATTTAAGAGATATACAGTCAAGAAAATCAAGGGAAATGGTGATATATTTGCGGATTAGACACCAAAAAAAAAACACTCAACAAATGGCTACTATTTAAGGAATGTGTTTAGTGACGGCATCAGATTCCTAATTGATGGAGAAATGTCTGGTGGTAAGAAAAGCTGCTCTAGGAGGTTGTCATGTGTTTTTGCTCGACGATTCCATTCTTGGGTGGTTGGTTTGGCCCTTGTTCCTGTAACTCGAATTCTAGCCGGGTATATCCCATTTTAATTTTACACCATTGTGAACCTTACGCCTTTTTTACTCTCTGATAGAGGTTCTCGGCATTGAAAAATCTTCGTAAACTAAATCACACGTGTATATGTTGACATTTAAGAGATATACAGTTAAGAAAATCAAGGGCAATGGTGATATATATGCTGATTAGACACCAAAAAAAATCACTCAACAAATGGCTACAATTTAAGGAATTTGTTTAGTGACGGGATCAGATTCC
>JARYGA010002678.1:0-26274 GCA_030545235.1 Helianthus tuberosus
AAGTGGAAAGTCAGGTGGACGTTACTAAGTTCCTCCGGTAGTTCGAGTCTGTAGGCGACTTTTCTGATCCTTTCCAGAATCTTAAAAGGTCCAACATATCGGGGCGCTAGTTTCCCTTTCTTGCCGAATCTGACCACGCCCTTCCAAGGTGATACCTTTAGGAGTACGTAGTCACCAACGTCAAATTCAAGGGGCTTGCGTCGTCTATCGGCGTAACTTTTCTTTTGACTTCGAGCTTTCAACAAGTTGTCTCGAATTTGGAGGACTTTGTCAGTCGTTTCTTGCAATAGCTCAGGACTGGTTAATTGTGAGTGACCGATCTCGTGCCAAACAATAGGCGATTGACATCTTCTTCCGTATAAAGCCTCGAATGGTGCCATTTGTATGCTGGAATGATAACTGTTGTTATACGAGAATTCAACTAACGGTAGATATGTGTCCCAATTGCCACCGAAGTCTATGACACACGAACGGAGCATGTCTTCAAGAGTACGGATCGTTCTTTCAGTCTGTCCGCCGGTTTGAAGGTGGAAAGTGGTACTTAGATTAAGCGATGTACCGAGAGCCGTTTGAAACGTTTCCCACAGTCGCGAGGTAAACCGAGCATCACGGTCAGAGATGATGTCGCGAGGCATCCCATGATTACAAATGATCTCGTTGGTGTAGATCCGGGCTAATCGTTCTACCTTGTAGTCTTCCCGTATTGGCAAAAAGTGAGCAGATTTGGTCAAACGGTCAACAACAACCCAAATGCTGTCGTGACCTGATGACGTGTGCGGAAATTTTGTTATGAAATCCATAGCTATACTCTCCCACTTCCATATACGGATTGGAGGTTGTTCGTGTTGGTGCATGCGTCTGTCGACTTCGTCTTGTATCGAGTCTTGTGTTGTACTAGATAGATAAGGGACGAAAAACGAGAAAGTGTATACATAGGTAATTTCGTTTGAAATGGTACATGTCCATTTCAAACGAAATCAAACTTGTTAATTTCGTTTGAGACAGTTTCAAACGAAATTAAGATTGCTAATTTCGTTTGAGACAGTTTCAAACGAAATTAACACACCTATAAATACCTTGAGTGCCATTTCATTTGTAACGATTCCGGTCAGAGCAACGAAGTGCTGCCGAAGTGTCGTCTGACTGTAAAACGTCATTATATCAATCAAATCGACATTTAAAGTGAATTCTAGCTGAATTGACCTCGATACGTCTGTTTCCGCCTTTCATATTGAGTAAAACTCTTCTGATTGACTCGTTCGGGTCTGAAAACGATTCTACAAGTGGTATCAGAGCTCAGGAGGAAGAGTTCTTACCAATTCAGCTGCAAAATCTGTTTTCTACACCTTCTTTCCAAAATTAAACATCTTTTCATGGTTAAAATTGGATAATTTTTCTCATAATGTGTGTGTAATTGTGTTTTAACAAACCCTTGAAAGTTTCAGAATTAAAATCGGCTTAAAACTTGATCAATTGGACAAAATTTGGACCAAAAGGATGGCATCACACTGATTTCGTTTGAAGTTGCTTGCTGATTTCGTTTGAGATTGCACATAGTTGTTGATTTCGTTTGAAAAATCTTGGTAATTCCGTTTGAATTCGGAATTCAATTTGAGAAAGTTGAGTAATCTCGTTTGAAGATAGTCATTTCATTTGAGAATTTCGTTTGAAAGTAGCAATCCCGTTTGAAATCGTAATTTCATTTGAAAGGTCATACATATTCAGCAATTTCGTTTGAGAGAGTAGGTGTTTCAAACGAAATTAGGTTTATTGGTTGGACAGGTTATTTCGTTTGAAGTACAATTTTGTGTGAAGTGGATTTATGTATTCAATCAGATTCATATTAATTCGGTCCAATAAGATTAAATTGGATATTCGGTTGGCCCATGTGCTTTTGGTTAAAAGTAATTCAGTACAGCCAATTAATGTTGTTGTCGGGTTAGTGGAATTTGAGGTCCAATTAAATTTGATTTGAATTGGTAATTGTTACCGGCCCAATTATCAATCGATTAAAGAGCTGCAGCCCATGTTATTTCATATCGTGAAGGTTCAATAAAAGTTGATTATGGATTGTTGAAAGCCCATGTGAAAAAACTATTCGGCCCATTCATTCAGTTTGCGGAATACATTAAACGAGTCCACGAATCTTCGACACGAGTCCTAGATCGATTCAACCATCACACACATTCACATATTCAGTTCATTTAAACTAATCGTTTTTTTTTTGTTTGATTGTGTACAGGTGTTTGACTAGGTGAACCAGTTCGTTTGAAAGCTTGTGTGAGAAATCCTTCGATACCGAATCATGGAAGAGGAATTTTACAACGCATTCGCTACCCTGGTTACCCCGATTACTCTTGCACAGAACACGATGTTGGGAAATGAAACGGGGACTATGCAAAAACCGCCTAAACTCATGAACATCGAGGAGTATAACGGTTGGGAAGGACGTTTTGAGAATTGGATAGAAGCTAACTAGTTAGATGCTTGGGAATGTGTAGAGACGAAATACGTTAGACCGATGAATGATGAGGAAGAGATTATTGCTATTAAAGATCTCAGTGCTGAAAATAGAAAGAAATACAAAGATGAGAAAATGATGCTAAGTCTACTACAACAAGCTGTGAAAGAAGATATCTTGGTGTTATTACAACACAATGGAACTTCTTATTCAATCTAGAAAGCATTAAAATCGAAGTTTCAGGGAAGCCAAGTGTTACATCCCGAAAATACGAGTTCATAAATTTACAATTTAGTTGTAAATAAATTAGTAAAATAAACTAACTAGAAATGACACTAACTAAGTTAGTTAGTCACTTATGAGTAGTTAGGGGTTCAAACAAACAAAAAAGTGAAAGATGAGGGACTAAATGCGCCTAAATGGAAACTAATTTATTGAAATAATAAGATTTAAAACATAAAACACATTTTCTGTGTTTGTTGAAGTCGACCAACATCAGGGGCGACCCCAAGCTCCCTCTAAACCCTAAACATTCACAAAACAACCAAATTGAAGGTCCAAATCTGATCAAAAACGAAAATCGAGCATAGATTATTGATCCTCATCACAAGAGGATTACAAGGTATGTAAAATTTGATGAAAACTCTCAACTTGAAATTCTCATGAAATTGGGAAAATCTGAAATTATGGTTGCATGTGTGTCTTATGATGATTTAGGAACAACTATAGTGTCTAGAGACAAACTCTAGACAAATACAAGTTGAAATCATGTGAAATTTTAGTAAAATCCATGAACACCATTGTAGGTGATTAGTGGGTTATATAGAATTTGATAATCACTAGGAGATTGGGTGTTGTTCTAGTGTAATTTGACAATTGTGAGGTAACTTCAGAATAATAGAAGCTAACAATTGTGTAAAATGGTTGAATGATGTGAAATTAGGGCTAAGTGATAAGCTAGAGACTTGATATTTAATCATGTAAAAAATCTGCCCTTAAGGTGTTTGTGAAAATGCCTCTAAGAAGGCTTAAAACTGAAATTCAAAGTTTAAACGCATAATTATGATGTTTCGGTGTATTATGCGATATAAGGTTTAAAGAGAGTTCTAAACATGTTATAAATGAACTCTATAGAAAAGAGCGCATGAGCGTCAAGCGGACAAGCGGGTGGCGAACCACGTTTGAAAGGCCTACTTTGAAGGTATGTAACTTGATCCGTTACATTTGATGAATTGTTGTTAAACTATGCGTTGTTGATAAAAAATTGTGTTGGTTGTAGCGATCATGTACGTTACTTAAATCCGTAGGTTAAGAATTGGTTTGTAGTCGTTTGGTAGCCATCAAAATGGAGAATTTTCAGTAGATGGACCAAACGGGTCGGATAATGATACTTTGTAGTATTAATATTGTAAGTAGAAAGAAGTGGTGGAAATGGTCACAAGAGCACGAAGCCATAGGTTTGGTAATGAAGTGCCAGTGACAATAAGCCCCGGAGTTTGGGTAATAAGCGCCTTGGTTTACTAGTTAAATGGTAGTAAAATGGCTAAGTTAGAATGGGTCGAATAATTGTATATGGACATATAGTCTTTCGGTCCGTAAACAAATTTTTCGGTATGAAATTTGTAATAGGCATGTCGGTAACGAATTTACAGACGCATAGGAAAAAGAATCACCTAAAACGGACTTACGAGTCAAAAGTTATGGCTATTTTAAGTTGGAACTTGATAACATTTGGAGCTGGGAATCTGCAGTAGCAAAGAAACAAACATTCTGAGAAAATAGGGGCTAGGCGTGACGCGAAGGTCCTTGGCGTCACGCGAAGCCCTCTTCCGGAATTTTTTTTATTTTTTCTTGGTTGTTGACCTTTGGAACTTGTTTGTATCCATTGTAACTTGATCAAAACTAAAATTTGTTATGGTTTTGATCTTAGGAGATGTTGGAAAGTAACCGGAAGATGATCGAGCTAGATTTTGAAGAACCGAACACTACATACAAGCTTTCGCAACGTTTTAAATCTTTAATAGACTTTGTTTATGGGTTGTAAACAATTGTTAAACAACTTTTGGAATGTTTTAACTTAGTCGTTGGTTGACTAAGGTTTATGCTACTTATGAACTTCTTTTATGAAATCTATGTTAATTAAGCATCATTTATTAAAAATGGTATAAACTATTATTAAATTTAAGTAAAATTTAGAAGGGTGTTACAAGTTGGTAATCAGAGCTTAAGGTTGTCAACAAAGTGTTCGGTTCAAGCTCGATCGATCGTCCGGTAAGAATTAACTTATTATGTTAGTAGATTATACCTTGCGTAAGAAATAAGAAATGAATTGAGATGCATGGGAAGAGTGTGTTAACGCACTCAAAACCCGGAAAATGCATTAGATGTGAACGGTTAAAGCAAGTTAGGAACTTGGCTAAACCAAAACAAATGAAGCAATGCTATAAATGAAATGTTTAACGTTTAACTGTAAACATTTCAGTTTCAAGATGTCTGATGGGAATGATGATAATCCGGTGCAAACAAGCACCGAACAAATGAAAGAAATAATTGCCGAAGAGGTAGGGAAGGCAATTGAAGGAAGTCTATCCGGGTTTATAGACAAAATTCAAAGCACAGTGTTATCGCTTGTCGAAGAGCGAGTTAAAAGGTTGGAGGAAAGTGTCAACCTTATGAAGGAGAAGACGGGAGAACGCAAAGGATGTTCATACAAGGAATTCATGGCGTGTAAACCGCCAATCTATAACGGGGAGGTTGACCCGATAATTTGCCAAAGATGGATAAGTGATGTCGAAGGGGTGTTTGAACGGACCCATTGTGATGTAGGCGACTTTGTTGCTTACGGAACGGGTCAATTGAGGAGCCAAGCCAAGGATTGGTGGGATAACAAAAAGAAGGAAATGGGAGCCGAAGCGGCAAGGGTTATGACTTGGGACGAGTTTAAGGTACCATTCCTTAAACACCACAGTCCCAAAGCGGTTATTAACAGGATCAAGAAAGAATTCATCCAGCTAAGACAAAAGGGTGAAACAATTGATAAGATCACGGGCATCTTCATGGATAAGCTGAGATTTTGTGACGAGTTAGTCACCACTGAGGAGCAAAAGATATACTACTATTACAACATGCTGAGTGCCGAGTACCGGGAGTTTATGACTCCGTCAAAATACGAAACCCTCACGGAGATTATCAACACCGCCCGGGAGCGGGAAATCGAGTTAAGGAAACAAGTAGAAAGGGGTGAACAAAGGGCACAAGATGTGAATCCAAGCCCTACAAAGAAAGCTAGAACTGCTGAATCGGGAAAGAAAGTGGATGCTAAAGGCGGGTCGCTAAGTTGAAAAGTATGTGGAAAGGGGCACAAAGGTGAGTGCCGCTTCAAAGACAAGCCGTGTCCGGTATGTGGGAAGACGGGCACACTGCATCACTATGTCCTGGAAAAGTTTCTGTTTGTTACAAATGCTATCAACCTGGCCACAAAAATTCTGAATGCCCCGAGTTGGTCGGAAAGAGAGACACAAAAGAGTCTTCGGCAGAAGCTCCCAAAGCGAAGGCTAGGTCCTTCCAACTTACCGCGGCTGAAGCAAAAACAGAACCCGATGTGGTTTCAGGTATATTCACAATTAACTCAATTCCAGCACGTGTATTGTTTGATACGGGTGCGAATAAATCCTTTATTTCACATGGATTTATTCGACATCCTTCATTTGTATTGACGAAATTATCTGTGCCCTTAGAAGTTGAAATAGGGGACAACAAAAGTTTTCTAGTTTGTGATGTTTGTCGAGGCTGCAAATTAAGCATCGACGATGAGGAATACTTGATAGACCTAATCCCGATGTCAATGGGAGAATTTCAAGTAGTCGTTGGGATGGATTGGCTATCTCAGCACCATGCAAAGGTCATGTGTTTTCGTAAAGAGATAAAACTAACATCTCCGAGCGGGAAACACGTCACCATCTATGGCGAAAAAGGAGGTAGCCCCATAGTATGCTCAATGTTGAAAGCTCACAAGCTTATGAAGCGAGGATGCAAGGCATTCATGATATACGCAAATGAACCCGAGAAGGAATCACGGAAGATTGAAGATGTACCGGTAGTACGAGACTATGAAGATGTGTTTCCGGAGGATTTACCGGGGATACCGCCTGAACGGGAAGTAGAGTTTGGGATCGAATTGATTCCGGGCGCAAAACCCGTAGCAAAAGCTCCATACCGACTCGCACCGTCGGAATTACAAGAGTTGATGTCCCAAATTCAAGATCTGCTCGACAAGGGATTCATAAGGCCGAGTGTGTCTCCTTGGGGCGCACCGGTATTGTTCGTGAAAAACAAAGACGGAAGCATGTGCATGTGTATCGATTACCGGGAGTTAAACAAACTCACGGTAAAGAACCGATACCCGCTTCTGAGGATAGATGATTTATTCGACCAATTACAAGGTGCGAACTGGTTTTCAAAAATTGACCTTAGATCGGGGTATCACCAACTAAAGGTCAAGGAAGAAGATGTGCCGAAGACGGCTTTCCGCACGAGATACGGACATTACGAATTCCTCGTGATGTCATTTGGGCTAACAAATGCACCCGCGGCCTTCATGGACCTCATGAATCGGGTTTGCAAGCCAATTTTGGATAAGTCGGTCATCGTGTTTATCGATGATATTTTGGTGTATTCGAGAAGCGAAGCTGAACTCGCACACCACTTACAAGAAGTGTTAGAGACACTTAGACGAGAAAGGCTGTATGCGAAATTCTCTATGTTTGCCTTTTGGTTACGAGAGGTACAATTTCTTAGCCACATCATAAGTGCTGACGGAGTATTGGTGGATCCGTCAAAGATCGAGGTCGTGTCAAAATGGAATCCCCCGAAGAACCCTTCAGAAATTAGAAGCTTTTTGGGGCTTGCGGGATACTATAGGAGATTCATTCAAGATTTCTCCAAGATTGCGTCACCGCTAACAAAGCTAACCCGAAAGAAAGAAAAGTTCATTTGGGGTGTCGATCAAGAAAGAGCGTTTCAAACGCTAAAAGAGAAGTTAACACAAGCTCTGGTACTGACATTTCCAGACGGAGTCGAAGACATGGTGGCTTATTCGGATGCTTCAATATCGGGGCTCGGATGCGTTTTGATGCAACGGGGCAAAGTTATAGCTTATGCCTCGTGGCAATTGAAGATACACGAGAAGAAATATCCCACGCACGATCTCGAGTTGGCTGCGGTGGTATTTGCATTAAAAATATGGAGGCACTACTTGTATGGGGTAAAGTGCACCATTTTCACCGACCATAAGAGCTTGAAATACTTCTTCGATCAGAATGAGTTAAATATGCGACAAAGGCGATGGCTAGAAACGGTGAAAGATTTCGACTGTGAAATACACTATCACCCTGGAAGGGCAAACGTGGTAGCGGATGCCCTAAGCAGAAAGACAGGTTATGTTCCGATACGAGATCATTGCAACTCATTGTGACCTCGGGCTTACTTGAACGAATCCGAGAGGCACAAGATGAAGCAGTAAAGACGGAAAACTGGAGAAAAGAAAGGATTGTTGGCCAAGTTAAGGATCTCGAAGTAGGAAACCACGGTTTGAAAACGCGTTTCAATAGAATTTGGGTTCCTAACACATGTGGAGTTAAAAAGCTTCTACTTGATGAAGCTCATAAGTCCCGTTATTCCATCCATCCGGGAGCGACCAAAATGTACAATGATTTAAAGCAGAACTATTGGTGGCCCGGAATGAAAAGAGATGTGGTGAAGTACATAGAAAAATGCTTGACATGTTTACAAGTCAAGGCAGAGCACCAAAAACCATACGGTAAACTTCAACCGTTGGAAATTCCGGTTTGGAAATGGGAACAAATCACCATGGATTTGTTGACCATATTGCCCAAAACTAACCGCGGGTTTGATGTTATATGGGTAGTTGTAGATAGATTGACGAAAAGCGCTCACTTCATTCCGATTCGTGAGACTTATACATCCGAGAAGATGTAGGAGGTGTACACCAATGAAATCATAGCACGTCATGGGGTACCGATATCCATTGTGTTAGATAGAGATACTCGGTTTACTTCAAATTTTTGGCATGAATTCCAAGAACAAATGGGAACTAAATTGTTCATTAGCACTGCTTACCATCCACAAACGGATGGGCAGAGTGAAAGAACAATACAAACGTTGGGAGATATGCTGCGGGCTTGCATTACTGACTTCGGGGGTAGTTGGGATGTCTATCTACCCTTGGTTGAATTTTCATATAACAATAGCTATCACGCGAGCATTAAGATGGCCCCGTAGGAAATGTTATATGGTAGAAAATGTCGAACTCCGGTATGTTGGGGAGAAGTGGGTCCACGAGGGTTAGCACCTACTGATATAATCCGAACTACGAATGAGAAAATCGACATGGTCCGAGCTCACCTAATAGCGGCTCAGGATCGACAAAAATCGTATGCGGATAAACGAAACAGACCGATTGAATTTCAAGTGGGTGATAAAGTAATGCTGAAAGTATTATCGTGGAAAGGAGTGATACGGTTCAGAAAAAGAGGGAAGTTGAGCCCAAGATTTATTGGGCCACTCAGAATCATTGAACGGGTTGGTAAAGTGGCATATCGTCTCGAATTACCCGAGGAGTTGAGTGGGATTCATAGCACATTCCACGTGTCACATCTCCGTAAATGTTTAGCAAACGAAACTGCTCGTATCCACTACGATGATATCGAGGTGGATAACAGTCTCAACTATGCCGTAAAACCAATTGCGATTTTAGATCGTAAAGAGAAGAGCTTGAGAAACAAGGTGATTAACCAAGTGAAGGTTAAATGGGAACACAGAAAGGGTGCGGATACTGTGACACTCTAAGTTTTCCCGAGCAAATATCTTGTAATTTCATTGTGTGTATATATGTTATTAAATGAAAGTCGTGTTATCTTCTTGTTCCATGTGAGAGTGTATGTGTAATATATATATATATATATATATGTGTGTATGTATAAGTGAACCGAGACCATGAACACAACTCGAGACCACTCGGTCTCGAGTGAACGACTGGGCCGGGTGGGCCGTGCACCTCTAAAAAGCCCACCCGAACCCATTAGGGTGTACCGACCTTAGATCGAGTATAAAACCCATGCCCAAGCCCACCTTCTCTCATTTTGACATTCCCATCATTCACACACTCTCCCACATTCCTTCAAATCACTAAAACCCTAAAGCTCCACCAACACTCTCATCCTTCTTCTCGGAACAACCGTCGGCCAAGGAAAGGATCTCTCGGATCTCGGTGAATCCCCACACACCTCCACGCTTTGGAACCGGACGTGGTGACCAACGTGTTTGACCAAGTAAACTAAACTGCCGAGCAACCCAAGGTGAGTTCACAACTATTAAAGCATGCATTCCCGGTGGTTTTGGGAAACGGAAACTTAATCAACGCTATCCCCGCGTAAGGGATACAAACTTACTTTTCTTCCCTTGTTACTGGGAACAAACTTACTTACTTCCCTTGTTACTGGGAACTCTTGGTTAATTATTGTTTATACGGAATGCAACAAGCAACACTAAACGAAACTCTATCACTTAAGTCCCTACCATTTAATACCGATTAGTCGTCGGGGCCTGGCGAACGGGTTATTAGTTAATAGCGCTATTTAGGTGTAACCAGCCTCACACCGACCCTTGTTACTGGGAACGGGAGTGAACTAATGAACTCTGGCAAACCGTCAATGATGATAGAACATTGACAACGGGGTACTACGGAAACGTACGGTTAAATAAGTATTCGGTATTGGAAAAACAGTTTAGTCGCTTACTTATGGGGTAGCTCCCCATCGCATGTATAAACGGATAAATTAACTGGTGAAACAAGTTTTTGGTAATTAAAACTGGACAACTCGTGGACTCGCCAACATTTTTGTTGATACCCTACTGCATGCTTTGCAGGTACCCAGTGACTCAGGAGCTTGCAGCTTGGGAATGTGTAGTGGTCGTCTAACCCATGTGTTGGGTTCTAAATAATCTTGAACTATGAACTTTGTTTTGAAACTATTTGGTTTATGCTTCCGCTGTTTACTTAAGCTGTTATTTGAACTTAAAACTTTTAAACCTTAAACGTTTACTAACTATTGTGGTTGGTGAACATCTTTACTATTAACCAATGCTCGGTATAATTGGTGGCTGGATCCTGGTCAGTCGCGCCTCCAAAGCGGTGGTACTCCGCATGTGGATTTTGGGGGTGTGACAGATTGGTATCAGAACCATTGGTTATAGTGAACTTGGTTTTAAAAAGAAGAAAGTCTTTTTGAGAAAAACCAGACTATAACCCGTGACTCGTGACGACACTACACTCCAAGGGAAAGACTCAGCATATTAGACCTCATAGCTCGGACTTGTGTTTACTTGCTTGATTATCTTATGTTGACTGCTCTACTATACATACTAGTGTGCCTAACTAGATAGATACACATCTCTCTTCTATCTCATTCTCGCTACGTTACGACATCACACTCATACTTTGTTTTCTGGTTATGAAGACAATGAGTGGACGCGGAAGAGGAAACGTTAACATGACTCAGGCTCAGTTCACCAACTTGCTCAATGATGTGCGGTAAAGTGTTATATATATTAGGTGTATATTTTAAGCCCCTTTAACACTTATTTTAGCCAAGTTTTAAATTTATAAAACACGATATTTTACTAACACTAAACACACATATGGGTAAGTGAACCCATCGTGAGCATAGTATAGCGTTGGTAAGATACCGAGGTCGTCCAAGGACACAAGAGCTTTTAGTACCGGTTTATCCTCAACGTCTAATCAAAATCAAAAAGTTAGAAAAATGTTTTAAACTAAGAAAAATAAAACTAACTAAAATGCTGAAAATAAAAATAAAGAAAAACAGATAGACAAGATGAATCACTTGGTTCCGACTCGTATCTAGTATAACCTTTGATTATTTCTGCACTTTTGCACATAATTAAGAGATTATCTTAGTTATTGTAGTAGGCCCCTCTTTTGAAGGTGACGTTACCCTCACCCCAGTAGTTTGAGTCAGCAAGGATACAATCCTAAAAGGGTGGATTATTGGAAGATAATGAATTAAGTTATTAATGCAATATTATGGTAGGCCCCGCTTTTGGCAGTGACGTTACCCTCGACTAAGTAGTCTGAGTCAGCAGGGATACAGTCCTAAATAGCCGGGTTATAGTATTAATAGTAGTTAACTTATGAGGGGATCAAAGAGTTTGGACCCCCGCCATCCAATACCGTGAAGCATTGAAGGAGGTCCTACTAAATTTGACCCAGGTCCATTGCAGGACCTCTAAACGCTGAACAATGGCAAGACCTTTACCAAACCGTTCCCTTAACCCCCGACCAGATAGCCAACATACCTCCATATAGACCGTGGAGATATGAATGGTGAAAATCTTTTATTTTATATAGACAGTAAAATAATGCCAAGACACCACGGACAAACGATAAGGAAAGATCACCTTCAACATAAGTAACTAGTTATTAAAGTCATTAATACAAAACCAAATAAAAAGTGCAAAAGATTAGAAATAAAAAGTATTATACTAGACACTTTGTCTTCACCAAGTGATGTAAGAGACTTAGGCAAACATGGCCTTGATTGTCAAGAACTCTTACGATCAATCTTGGATCCCGAGACGACTCACACACTCTACGATGGACAATGGATGATGGTGGTGGATGATGGTGTTGTGATGGTGGTGGGTGGTGGATGAAGTGTGAGAGAGGTGGTGTGCCAAGGGATGAGTTGAAATGAAACCAAGCACTCCTATTTATAGGCTGAACAGAGGGCTGGGCACGACCCCGTGCCTGTCTGACACTCTCTCTCCTCATTAATTGTAATTCGCAATTACAATTAATGCGCCTGCTGTACTTTCGCCACGCCCCCGTGTTCACTGGGCACGGCCCCGTGGTGGGCAATAGAAGCTTCTATAGGTTTGTCTTTTCTGCTGCTTCTTGGGCACGGCCCCGTGCTGGCTGAGCACGGGGCGTGTTCAGTCTTCTGCCTTCTCTATTTTGCTTGGGAAGATGCCGTTGAGGGGTCGGGCAATCCACTTATGTTCCTTTTCTTGTATTTATGTTGGATTTAGCTGTCTTTTTGCTTCTTTTGTGTTTTTGAGCTCATTTAATCCTGAAAATACAAAAGGAAGACAAAAACACTCTTTTTCCAATATTAGTACTTAAAAAGGGTTAGTTTTATGCCTCATTTGATGTAATTTATATGTTGCATTTTACACACATCAAATACCCCCACACTTGAACTTTTACTTGTCCTCAAGCAAAACTCTTTAATATGTGGCTTACACTCCCAAATGGAATGGGTAGAAGAGAAGGTTTTTGGCTTGTCGTAGAGTGTTGGGAATCCAAGATCTTTTTGGGTGTTATTTTTATCTATTTACAATCCTATTCGTAATGATTTATTTAGAACGTTTCATAGGAGAAATTACTTATTTGGGCATAACATGCCTTTTTAAAATTCCATTTATATACAAGTTCACATACCTTACGGGAGAAATCACTCACACTCGGCCGAATGTGTATTTTTAGTGAATCACTCGAGAGCGGCATGGAACTTATTCCTACCATAAGCTTGCCAAGCAATCAATCCTCCTCCTTTTTAACTTATATACCTTTGTAAATATCAAGAGGACTTTGTGGGTTAAGGGTTAGGCTTGGGTTAAAGGTAGGTGGTTGGGATATTGGTTAGCGGTTAAAAAAAATGAAAAGCGTAACAAGTGTCGGTTTTCGTAAGACTTTCTATTTTTGTATCTTTTATTTTTGATGAAGCTTTTATTCAAACAATGTTATTTTTGATGAACTTGTTTGTTTATTTTCTTTTTTGCTTCATCAACAACAAATTTTTTTTTTGAATGATCATACGAAAAAACCGAACTTGTTACTAAAACAAAGGGTTAAAAATAAAAAGGTTTTGGTGGGTAAAAGGGTTTTTGGTTTGGGTGATGAAATGAAAAGGTTTAGGCTCAAAGGGGCTAACTAGGGAGATTTTTGGGTAGGTGGTAAAAGAAAAAGAAAAATAATGGTGTAGAAATAAAAAAGGGTTAGTCCTAATGCCTCCATCATTTACTTACTCGGGTTTAAGTTGATAAGGACCGGGAATGTATCGTCATGGCAAGTTCTAGAGTTGTAAGAACCAAGCGGCTATTCACACAAGAAACGAAAAATGAGCATTTAGTCTAAAGATGTAAATTTGTATGCTCAATAAAGGCTCAAAACTCACTTTTGTGGGAATGGGTTTTTATGTGATCAAGTATATATAATCAAATTTTAACTAAGTTTGCCATGCCTTTTCATAATTTTCTTATGTTGGTTCTTTTTATCACAAAATTAAAACAAGAGAAGCAGAAGTCTGGACACGGGGGTGTGTCGGGTGAACACGGCCCGTGTCCAGTTACCTGAACTGGGCGTTTTTCTGCAGGTGGTTCAGCACGGGGCCGTGTTGGTTGGACACGGCCCGTGTTGAACCTTCTGTAATGGATAGAACTGTCGGGTTGCCTTGTTCTTGTGCATGGGGTCATTTTTCTCGTTCCCCTTTTCATCCCTTACCACCATGAGTGTGTCTTATTCATTATGAACTATCCGAACTTTTAAAACCATCATTTCATTGCATCATAGAGAGACCTTACATAGTCCTAAATTAAGATTAAACTAGATAAAACAAAAACTTAACTAAATAGGTCAGGAGGTACACGAGGTTATCATAGAGAGTTCTACTATTCTAAGAAAATTTTGAGAATAGTTTCCCGATACAGTAGGACTTTTAGCCGAAGGATTTCCCTAAATGTTGTTTAAAGCCATTCTTCAATCTCCCTAGGAAGGAAGAATGTGGCTTCATTTTCCTCCGCAACTGGTGGCTGAGGGGGAACATTCACCGGGACTCCTTAAACCACTCTCCGCGTAGGTTCTTGGTGCAAGGCGTACCATTCGGCCGGAATGACAACTTCGGGCACCACGTTCCACGCCCTTTGGGTTATTATAGGCACCAAAGGCGGGGAGGCAAGAAGGTTTAACCTCTGGTGCAAGAGGTCTACTTCTCGGAGACAGCCTTCTAGCCCTACTGTAAGATGGTTGATACGGTCGACCAATGCTTCTTCCACTCCTGTCATTTCGTCAATAGCCTCCCTTAGGGTGTAAACATAGTTTACAAGAGAGTCTTCTGCTGTTGAAGACCTCCTCCCTTGTCGGTTACTTCTTGAAGATGATCCGCTTGTTCTGCTTGCCATTTTCTGTGAAAGAAACCGAAGAAAGCTAAATTTTTACAAAACAGTGCCTCGGACACGGCCCGTGTTCGCTGAGCACGGCCCCGTGTCCATTTGTCTGCAGGATTTTAGGCTAAGGAATCTTGGAGTTTTAAATTATTTTCATGACTTTTATCTGGGTTTTAAGCTTAGATAATTTAAAATAAAGTTATACAACTAACTTTGAACAAGAATCCTTAGCAAATAATCTTACAAACTTCACATAGAGGGTTGGAATCATGGGATTTCCAAGCTTACATGGAGGAAATGTTGAAAAATTTTTGAAAGAAGAGGAAATGAATAAAAGTGGAAGGGACAAGATGGTCCTTGAGAACCTTCTTTTAGCACTTACCTAGGATGGTATGAGTGAAGATCCCAGGAATCTCTGTCTATTGAAGTGGTCAAAAATGAGCAGGGATCAGGCTGCATTTAAAGAAAACGACAGCGTACTGGACACGGCCCCGTGTTGACTGGACACGGCCCCGTGTGCAGAGGAAATCCTGACACATTTTGTCCGTATTCTGACAAAATCAGCAGAGAATCTTTTTGGTGAGCACGGGGGCGTGTTGACCTGGGCACGGCCCCGTGTCTGGAGGCTGTCTCATGGAGTTTTGTTACTTCTAAGGATCTCGTCGATATCGGGTGGTTCCTTACTGGTTGGAACAACCCCAAAGTGCCTAATATACCTTAATTGTCCTAGACTAAGGCGAGAACGCAAGAGGTTGTCGGTGAGGGTAATTCCTATTTTCATTCTAGGTGGACAAGTCCAACCCTTTCCCGGGCTCTCGTTAAAGAAGGTGTATGCCGAATCGCTCAGGTCTATGTATGCACCGAACGAAGTCGATGGAGAGTCCTTCACGGCACAATCGACACAGGGACGACTATTGTCCAAGTCTTTGCTAGGTACGAAGGTATTTTCGGGAGCAACGAGGTTGTCGGAATGCGGTTCCAGCATTTCGTCATGGTCATCGTCTTGGGGTGGATTAATAAAATCCTTCCTAAGCTCTTTTAAGCAATTTAGAATTAGCTCTTCTAGTTTAAATAACTCGTCAAGGAGCATTTCCCCTAGAATATCTGGCTGGACGCATTCGAGGGAGAAATAGTGCTTATTTTTACTTTCGCCCCTCTTAAGGTTATAAGAAGTCGGTGGGTCCATGTAGTGGGGCCTATAATTTAGAAAGTAGCATTCTACTTCTTTATGTTTGCCACCACATAATTGACACCACGTACCATAAGAGTGCCGAAAGTAAAAACAATTACTATCACTCATGTTTATGTCAGAAATTACCAACCGCCGGGATCTAACGGTTCTGTTTTCAGTAACTGAAACTTGGGCATGGGGGCGTGTTGAGTGGGCACGGCCCCGTGTTCAGCTTACTGTCTGACTTAAAACAGGATTGCCAGTTCCAATGATTTAGCACGGGGGCGTGTTCAGCGGGCACGGCCCGTGCTGAGCTCTGCAGAAGCTGAAAAACTACGAAAATCCTAAAAAAAAATAAAAAAAAATGATTAGGCCGTTGATTCCTAACTTTCTTAAAATCCTTGTGTCTCCGGCAACGGCGCCAAAAACTTGATGTGTGGTAAAGTGTTACATATATTAGGTGTATATTTTAAGCCCCTTTAACACTTATTTTAGCCAAGTTTTAAATTTATAAAACACGATATTTTACTAACACTAAACACACATATGGGCAAGTGCACCCATCGTGAGCGTAGTATAGCGTTGGTAAGATACCGAGGTCGTCCAAGGACACAAGAGCTTTTAGTACCGGTTTATCCTCAACGTCTAATCAAAATCAAAAAGTTAGAAAAATGTTTTCGCGCTCAAGATTTGGAGACATTATCTATACGGTACCAAATGCACGATCTACACAGATCACAAGAGTCTCCAACACATAATGGAACAAAAGGAGTTGAATATGCGGCAACGCCGATGGGTCGAACTTCTAAACGACTACGAGTGCGCGATTAAATATCATCCAGGCAATGCTAATGAGGTGGCAGATGCCCTCAGCAGAAAGGAAACCAAACCTAAGCGTGTCCGTGCCTTACAGCTCACCATCCACTCGAACCTCCCTACGCAAATCCGAAATGCCCAGGTCGAAGCATTGAAAGCCGAGAACGTCAGGGCTGAGTCCCTGCGAGGATCAAGGAAACGGCTAGAACAAAAAGAAGATGGTGCTTACTACGTAAACGGGCGTATATGGGTCCCACTTCATGGAAATTTGCGCGAGCTTGTTATGGATGAAGCCCATAAATCCCGTTACTCAGTATATCCTGGTTCGGATAAGATGTACCACGACTTAAAGACTACATACTGGTGGCCTGGCATGAAGGCCCATATAGCAACCTATATCAGAAAATGTTTGACTTGTGCAAGAGTCAAGGCTGAGTATCAGAAACCATCGGGCCTACTCCAACAACCAGAAATCCCGCAATGGAAATGGGAGCAAATTTCCATGGATTTTGTCACTAGCCTGCCTAGGTCTCAACGCGGGAATGACACCATTTGGGTAATAGTGGACCGATTAACTAAGTCTGCACACTTTTTGGCTATTAAAGAAACAGACAAGTTCTCTACCTTAGCAGAGGTATACTTAAAGGAAGTGGTTTCGAAGCACGGAGTGCCAACCTCTATTATTTCCGATCGAGACGCGCGTTTTACTTCTGAGTTGTGGCAAGCTATGCACAAATCTTTTGGCTCACGTTTAGACATGAGCACCGCTTATCATCCACAAATGGATGGGCAGTCTGAACGCACCATCCAAACCCTCAAAGACATGCTTAGGGCATGTGTGATCGATTTTGGCAAAAATTGGGAGAAGCACCTACCGTTAGTGGAATTCTCCTACAACAACAGCTACCACACCAGCATTCAGGCGGCACCCTTTGAGGCATTGTACGGTCGTAAATGTCGATCGCCTCTCTGCTAGGCGGAGGTTGGTGACAGCCAGATCACAGGCGCAGAACATGTAGTAGACACTACAGAAAAGATTGCCCAGATTAGGCAACGCATGGCGGCAGCTCGTGACCGCCAGAAGAGCTACGCTGATAAGGATAGGAAACCGCTAGAGTTCCAGGTTGGTGACCGGGCTCTACTTAAAGTCTCACCCTGGAAGGGGGTGGTTCGTTTTGGAAAACGGGGCAAGCTAAATCCGAGATATGTCGGACCCTTTGAAATTACCGAAAAGATCGGTAAGGTCGCTTACAGATTGAATCTGCCTGAAGAACTGAGTGCTGTGCACAACGTCTTCCACGTGTCTAATCTGAAGAAGTGTCTGTCAGATGAAACACTCATCATTCCTTTCAAGGAACTTACTATTGACGAACAGATACACTTTACTGAGGAACCGATTGAGATCACGGATCGTGAGATCAAAACCCTCAAACGTAGCCAGATACCTCTCGTGCGAGTTCGTTGGAACTCACGCCGTGGCCCAGAGTTTACCTGGGAGCGGGAAGACCAGATGAAGCGCAAGTATCCCCAGTTGTTTCCAAATGAAACTTCCAGCACTGAAGCTACAGCCGAATTTCGGGACGAAATTCCAAATTAACGGGGGGATGATGTGACACCCCGTTGAAACGTTCTCACTTACACTAGCTTGTCAGTGGCTGCCTTAACTTTCGGGATGAAAGTTCTTCAAACTTGGGAATAATGTGACACTCTAGGTTTTCCCAAGCAAATATCTATTAATTTCATTGTGTGTATATATGTTATTAAATGAAAGCCGTGTTATCTTCTTGTTCCATGTGAGAGTGTATGTGTAATATATATATATATATATATATATATATATGTACGTATAAGTGAACCGAGACCATGAACCCAACTCGAGACCACTCGGTCTCGAGTGAACGACTGGGCTGGGTGGGCCGTGCACCTCTAAAAAGCCCACCCGAACCCATTAGGGTGTACCGACCTTAGATCGAGTATAAAACCCATGCCCAAGCCCACCTTCTCTCATTTTGACATTCCCGTCATTCACACACTCTCCCACATTCCTTCAAATCACTAAAACCCTAAAGCTCCACCAACACTCTCCTCCTTCTTCTCGGAACAACCGTCGGCCAAGGAAAGGAGCTCTCGGATCTCGGTGAATAACCACACACCTCCACGCTTTGGAACCGGACGTGGTGACCAACGTGTTTGACCAAGTAAACTAAACTGCCGAGCAACCCAAGGTGAGTTCACAACTATTAAAGCATGCGTTCCCGGTGGTTTTGGGAAACGGAAACTTAATCAACGCTATCCCCGCGTAAGGGATACAAACTTACTTTTCTTCCCTTGTTACTGGGAACAAACTTACTTACTTCCCTTGTTACTGGGAACTCTTGGTTAATTATTGTTTATACGGAATGCAACAAGCAACACTAAACGAAACTCTATCACTTAAGTCCCTACCATTTAATACCGATTAGTCGCCGGGGCCTGGCGAACGGGTTTTTGTTGGTGCACTTGTGTCTGTACTTTGTCTGTATTTTGTCATGATACAAAACGATGTATTGTGTTAGTCTGAGTTACGTCTTAGGTTTGTTATTATGTGTGCTCGATGTAAGTTTGACCAAGTCAACCATCCTCCGGTTTGACTTGGCCAAACAGTTAGCACTTTGTTTTGTAAGATGTGTGTGTCGAAGGATGAGTCATCGAAGGATTGTTTATATCCTTCGATGAGCTCGAAAGATAATGTCTTCGATGGATATAGATGGACCTCGAAGGATATCATCCTTCGAGGTATATGTGGATCCTTCGATAGGCTTTTGATCGATAGATGATCTTTCGATCAGTCTATCTGATCCTTCGACCAGACATGCTGTGTTGGGTATATATACCCATGTTTTGTGTTCACTTCATTAGAGACATTAGAGGCAGAAAAAGAGAGAAGTGTGTGAGATTGGAGTGAACTGCTGTAATCGTGTTCACTGGAATACAAGCGAAAACTTTGATATCTCATGTGTCTACCCTTTCTCTTTGTGGCTTGTGCTCTCGTATAAACTATCGGTTTGCATTCTAGCTTGGATTCCGCACTTGCTAGTGTGTTAAACATAACAAGGATAAGGTTTGACCTCATCCTCCGAGGGACCTACAATTAAGGTCAAGCTAGAGTAAAACCAACATCGGAAAATCATTTTTGTAAATACCTTTGTGTTTTAAATTTATCTTAGTTTGTTGATTTTAGGGGGAGTAAATCCAAAATTTGAAAATCCAAAAGCATCGAAAAATTTCAAAAACACAAAAACAATAGAAAAACAAAAATGAGTTTCCTGGCGAGCAAAAGAGAAAATGATAGTACATCAGTGGTCTGTCTAAACCTCTTTAAACCTTAAATGAAAAACGATAAGCAGCTCTATATAAGATGTATCGGTAGGCTCACAATCATTTTAAAGTGTGCAGGGTGATATAAACTTAAATCGACTGAAGACCAGGTGGGAACCATTCATTGGCATATGGTCTTAGTACCGAAATTTCGTTTGAGAGATTGCCGAGGTTCTGAGATATTCGGTCTTTATGCTGCTTATCATCTGGGTATCATGGTTGTATCTTTTACCAAAAAATAATGGGGACGCAAGTCTAGATCTTCCATGATACCATACATACGTGTATATACTGCATACGACCTCAATAAGTGATCAACAATCACATGTCCCTAAAATAAGTGATAAAATATCACATTCATCCGGGAGTCAAGTTCGTCTCTCTGCTGTACGAAAGTACTGACCTGTTCACGGACTTGCTCCTGTGCCCTCATGCATCGAAAATCAAGTTCCTCATCAATAAGTGATTATATCACATAGGGCTTGTTTTCAAATCAAAATAAGTGAGTATCTCACATCATATACGGTCAAACAGATGATAATCGGTATACTCACCGGTAAGATGAACCCTCGTGCATACCTTGATACGGGAATGTGTCGTGATGTGGATGAACACCAGTCGGTAAGTATAAATCATACCTTAACGTATCCCCTCGCCATGATTACATCTGATAAGTTGAGCTTATGTGGACAACAATACCGATAATCGTTATAGGATGCTTATCTAAATGTTAACTAATTGAACAACAAGAGTGTTTTGACATGACCGTACACTGATATGATTCTCTTACCCTCGAAACTCACAAAAAGAATGTCTGTAAATATTTATTTAATGCTTTCAGTTTCTGCATCTCTGTATATATTTATTTACTGCTTTCTGTCCTTACATTTGAAATATTCAAAAATACCAAAAAGATTTTAGGTGTGTTTTAATATAAACTTTCTAAAAGCCAAAAAGATTTTATTTCTGTCTTATTTTCGATTGTACGATGTTGGATCTCGAGTCTTCGTTACCTGAAACCTGATTGAAAACCGAAACGACTGTTTCTTCATAAACGGTCAAAATTTGCAAGTTTTGAAAGATATTAACCTAAAACTGAACAATTTGTTAAACTTTCAAACTGTCGGACGGTGTTTGATTAAACAATGGTCACATGTGTGTCGTTTGCTTATGATATTCCAGGCAGTTGTTCTCATTACGCGTTTAGATTTCTTGCATGTGCAGATTCTAAAGGCAAGGAGAACATGGTCGATGACAAGCTTCGGAATGAAGACACGACGTGAAGGCACTCAAAAGACAAAGATGATCGAGTTGCCGCTGACCATCATCAACACCACAAGGATCTCAAGTTGTAAAGATCAAGACATTCACGAGCATAACTCAAGGGGGAGCTTATGTTAAGGGGGAGTTTGTCAACACACTTCCTACATGAAACGGGTAGTTTGTTGATACACTTTCTGCTTTCAAGACGTGAAGACTTTAAAGATCCTCCGACATTGAAGACTTGAAAGGACGTCAAAGACTTGAAGACACGAAAATCGAGACAAAGCTACAGCCAAGGGGGAGTTTGTTGGTGCACTTGTGTCTGTACTTTGTCTGTATTTTATCATGATACAAAACGATGTCTTGTGTTAGTCTGAGTTACGTCTTAGGTTTGTTATTATGTGTGCTCGATGTAAGTTTGACCAAGTCAACCATCCTCCGGTTTGACTTGGCCAAACAGTTAGCACTTTGTTTTGTAAGATGTGTGTGTCGAAGGATGAGTCATCGAAGGATTGTTTATATCCTTCGATGAGCTCGAAAGATAATGTCTTCGATGGATATAGATGGACCTCGAAGGATATCATCCTTCGAGGTATATGTGGATCCTTCGATAGGCTTTTGATCGATAGATGATCTTTCGATCAGTCTATCTGATCCTTCGACCAGACATGCTGTGTTGGGTATATATACCCATGTTTTGTGTTCACTTCATTAGAGACATTAGAGGCAGAAAAAGAGAGAAGTGTGTGAGATTGGAGTGAACTGCTGTAATCGTGTTCACTGGAATACAAGCGAAAACTTTGATATCTCATGTGTCTACCCTTTCTCTTTGTGGCTTGTGCTCTCGTATAAACTATCGGTTTGCATTCTAGCTTGGATTCCGCACTTGCTAGTGTGTTAAACATAACAAGGATAAGGTTTGACCTCATCCTCCGAGGGACCTACAGTTATTAGTTAATAGCGCTATTTAGGTGTAACCAGCCTCACACCGACTCTTGTTACTGGGAACGGGAGTGAACTAATGAACTCTGGCAAACCGTCAATGATGATAGAACATGGACAACGGGGCACTACGGAAACGTACGGTTAAGTAAGTATTCGGTATTGGAAAAACAGTTTAGTCGCTTACTTATGGGGTAGCTCCCCATCGCATGTATAAACGGATAAATTAACTGGTGAAACAAGTTTTTGGTAATTAAAACTGGACAACTCGTGGACTCGCCAACATTTTTGTTGATACCCTACTGCATGCTTTGCAGGTACCCAGTGACTCAGGAGCTTGCAGCTTGGGAATGTGTAGTGGTTGTCTAACCCATGTGTTGGGTTCTAAATAATCTTGAACTATGAACTTTGTTTTGAAACTGTTTGGTTTATGCTTCCGCTGTTTACTTAAGCTGTTATTTGAACTTAAAACTTTTAAACCTTAAACGTTTACTAACTATTGTGGTTGGTGAACATCTTTACTATTAACCAATGCTCGGTATAATTGGTGGCTGGATCCTGGTCAGTCGCGCCTCCAAAGCGGTGGTACTCCGCATGTGGATTTTGGGGGTGTGACAGATACCACATGGGAGTCCGAAGAAGAAATGCGGCGTCTCTACCCTATTTTATTTGGTACGTACTTTGGTTTTGGGGACGAAACCCTTTTTAAGGGGGATGGACTTGTAACATCCCGAAAATACGAGTTCATAAATTTACAATTTAGTTGTAAATAAATTAGTAAAATAAACTAACTAGAAATGACACTAACTAAGTTAGTTAGTCACTTATGAGTAGTTAGGGGTTCAAACAAACAAAAAAGTGAAAGATAAGGGACTAAATGTGCCTAAATGGAAACTAATTTATTGAAATAATAAGATTAAAAACATAAAACACATTTTCTGTGTTTGTTGAAGTCGACCAACATCAGGGGCGACCCCAAGCTCCCTCTAGACCCTAAACATTCACAAAACAACCAAATTGAAGGTCCAAATCTGATCAAAAACGAAAATCGAGCATAGATTATTGATCCTCATCACAAGAGGATTACAAGGTATGTAAAATTTGATGAAAACTCTCAACTTGAAATTCTCATGAAATTGGGAAAATCTGAAATTATGGTTGCATGTGTGTCTTATGATGATTTAGGAACAACTATAGTGTCTAGAGACAAACCCTAGACAAATACAAGTTGAAATCATGTGAAATTTTAGTAAAATCCATTACCATTGTAGGTGATTAGTGGGTTATGTAGAATTTGATAATCACTAGGAGATTGGGTGTTGTTCTAGTGTAATTTGACAATTGTGAGGTAACTTCAGAATTATAGAAGCTAACAATTGTGTAAAATGGTTGAATGATGTGAAATTAGGGCTAAGTGATAAGCTAGAGACTTGATATTTAATCATGTAAAAAATCTGCCCTTAAGGTGTTTGTGAAAATGCCTCTAAGAAGGCTTAAAACTGAAATTCAAAGTTTAAACGCATAATTATGATGTTTTGGTGTATTATGCGATATAAGGTTTAAAGAGAGTTCTAAACATGTTATAAATGAACTCTATAGGAAAGAGCGCAGGAGCGTCAAGCGGACAAGCGGGTGGCGAACCACGTTTGAAAGGCCTACTTTGAAGGTATGTAACTTGATCCGTTACATTTGATGAATTGTTGTTAAAGTATGCGTTGTTGATAAAAAATTATGTTGGTTGTAGCGATCATGTACGTTACTTAAATCCGTAGGTTAAGAATTGGTTTGTAGTCGTTTGGTAGCCATCAAAATGGAGAATTTTCCGTAGATGGACCAAACGGGTCGAATAATGACACTTTGTAGTATTAATATTGTAAGTAGAAAGAAGTGGCGGAAACGGTCACAAGAGCACGAAGCCATAGGTTTGGTAATGAAGTGCCAGTGACAATAAGCCCTGGAGTTTGGGTAATAAGCGCCTTAGGTTTACTAGTTAAATGGTAGTAAAATGGCTAAGTTAGAATGGGTCGAATAATTGTATTTGGATATATAGTCTTTCGGTCCGTAAACAAATTTTTCGGTATGAAATTTGAAATAGGCATGTCGGTAACGAATTTACAGACGCATAGGAAAAAGAATCACCTAAAACGGACTTACGAGTCAAAAGTTATGGCTATTTTAAGTTGGAACTTGATAACATTTGTAGCTGGGAATCTGCAGTAGCAAAGAAACAAACATTCTGAGAAAATAGGGGCTAGGCGTGACGCGAAGGTCCTTGGCGTCACGCGAAGCCCTCTTCCGGAATTTTTTTTATTTTTTCTTGGTTGTTGACCTTTGGAACTTGTTTGTATCCATTGTAACTTGATCAAAACTAACATTTGTTATGGTTTTGATCTTAGGTGATGTTAGAAAGTAACCGGAAGATGATCGAGCTAGATTTTGAAGAACTGAACACTACATACAAGCTTCCGCAACGTTTTAAATCTTTAATAGACTTTGTTTATGGGTTGTAAACAATTGTTATACAACTTTTGGAATGTTTTAACTTAGTCGTTGGTTGACTAAGGTTTATGCTACTTATGAACTTCTTTTATGAAATCTATGTTAATTAAGCATCATTTATTAAAAATGGTATAAACTATTATTAAATTTAAGTAAAATTTAGAAGGATGTTACACCAAGAGATGGTCAAGAACAAGAAGTCACTTTTAAAGAAAGAATTCGATTTATTTCGTGGTTTGAAAAAGGAAAGCACAAAACAGATCATTGAAAGATACTGCAATTTTTTAGCCAACATGAGGAGATTGAGCATCGAGAAAGATAATGAAGAGTTTATTGACAAATTAGCTGATGCGTTGCCTTATGAGACTTGGGGTACATATCTCATGATGTTGTGAAACAAAAAAGGTTTTAGCAATCTGACACTGAGCAAATTCATTGAAAAGATTGAGGCTCAGGAGATGGAACAGAGAAAGGTTTTAAGAATGAAAGATTTCGATGGTGAACAAGATATTGGGTTGTATTACAAAGGTGGGGTCAGTGATAAAACCACCAAAATGTCACCAAAGATTGAGACAGCATTCAATTCTAAGAGTTCATCAGGAAGTTCTTCTAAAGGATCAAACAGCAACACGAGTTTTTCATCATATCCATCATTTGATCCGAACATTTCAGCAACCAAGAATGGGAAGAAGCTACAATGCAACATTGTTTTGAATCTGGAGAATGATGAGAATTATTCAGCAGAAATTGCTAAGAGTCACATGTCTTTGTTGGGAACAGTGTTGGAGTCTTATGGAAGTTTTGTGGCAGGTCGGATCGGGAATCCTATGTTGACAAAAGAGGATTACGATCAAATAGATGCTGAAGAGATGGAATTGATGGACATAAAGTGGTGTTTGGCAAGTGTGTTGAGACGAGCTGAGAAATTTAAGCAAATCACAGGAAGAGATGACTTACGTGAAGCTAATGTTTCTACTTTAGGTTTTGATAAATCTAAAGTCACTTGTTTTCGTTGTAGGGAAAAAGGACACTTCAAGAGGGAGTGCAAAAACCGCGAAGCAAGTGGAGCTCAAAATCCGTTCAACAACAACAATGATTACTATCGGAAGGCCATTTATCATCAAGTTGCACAACAACAACAAGAACCGCAAGTGGCACATGGTAGGAAAGTGATTGAAGAATCATCAAAGAGAGCTTGTATGGTGAATCAGGATGACAAAGAGACAACAAATGGATTCAGTTGGGACAAATATATCTCAGCTGATAACAAAGCATGTCTGATAAACCAAGATGATGAAAAATTGCCTGAAGGTTTTAGCTGGGCAAATTTCAATTGGGATGATTATGATCCAAACAAAGATTTAAATCACAAAGCATATGTCGCTCGAGTTGAAGAAGATAGTGATGATGATAGAGAGTATCATGCAAGAAGATTGGCAGCTGATTTGAAATTAATAGTAGAAAGTGATAGTGATGACGATAAAGCTAAAAAGAAAAAGGT
>JARYGA010002679.1:0-23442 GCA_030545235.1 Helianthus tuberosus
AATGAGATCCCGCCATGTCATCTTAATAGCCTTGTCCAACGCCCGGGCTGAAACCCCCGCCCAAAGGGCCACGCCGAAACCCAAGCCATCTCGGGGTGGTGACTTGGACGGTTGTACCCAACCCACGCCACAACCCCCGCCCTATACCTCATAGTCTAATATGCTCTAGTTTACTATTCATTGAGTTTCCTTTTTATCATATATAGATGATGGTCATTTAGAGCCATGTATTGTTAATTAGGGTCGTTTTTTATTAGTTAGAGCCATTGATAGTCAAGTAGAGTCATTGATGATTAGTTAGGATCATTTATGTTCAATTAGGGTCATTATTGTTAAGTTAGGGTCGTTAATGGTTAATTGGAGTAAAGAATTGTCAATTATGGTCACTAATGGTCGTTCAAGGTGATTAATGGTCAACTTGAGTTGGTGATGGCCGACTAGGGTGATTAATCTATTACAACTTATTAGGATATGATTTTATTAATGCCCGATATGACTAATTAAGATATACATAATCTATTACAACTTATTAGGATATATATTGGTCAAGATATCTATAACTTTGTTAATCAACACGATCCTACAAAAGATGACTCGTTATAACTCATAACGATCTACCTTTATCAACTAAATTCAATATTCGTGAACAAATGTCAAAGCTAGTCTATCAAAGTCACTATAATGAGTGTCAATAATGACTTGGTTTTATTTTTAGGTTGCTATACTTAGTGTCATTACCATGCCAATGTCGTAATGAACCGAATCGATAACGCCCAAATCCCAACGCAGTGCACGGGAATTAAGCTAGTTGAACTATTAAATTACCAACAACTAAATTATATTGCTAAAACCTAGAGGTGCAAACGAGTGGAGCCCGAGCTCGACTAGGCTCAGGCTTGAGCTTGTTTAGCTTAAGATCTGCGCAGTCTAACCCGTTAAATTGAAAAGGGTTGTCTCAATAAACCCGATCCGACCCATTCAAAGGGAAAAAGACACCCATATCAACCCAAAAGTTTGAAAACCGCCCATACCAACCCAGATTTGGAACTATAAGTAACACACAAGTATGTAATAAAATTTAAAATAACCCAAAATCGGAACCGTTTCGAATCGAATCGTTTCGACGCGAACCATTTTGACCCGTACCGTTTCGACCAGTACAGTTTCGAATCGAACCGTTTCGATCAGTACCATTTCGAATCGAACCGTTTCGACGCATACCATTTCGACACAAACCAGTTCAATGCGAACCGTTTCGACCCGTACCGTTTCAAATCGAACCGTTTCGACACGAACCGTTTCGACACGAACCGTTTCGACGCGTATCGTTTCGACGCGAACCGTTTCGACCCGTACCGTTTCGACCAGTACCTTTTCGAACCGAACAAAATTGTCCCTTGATGTACAATCTCTTTAAAAAAAAATATTTTTAACCAACCGGACCCGAAACCCGTTCCAACCCCAACCCGTCCGACCCGAATCCGTTTCGACCCGATTAAAACAACGTATGCTAGACCTTCTAAAATTTGCGAATAATTCACACCTTTCAAAAAAAAAAATTAATTTCTTTAATTACAACTTAATAGTAATTCAGTTGAAGTCACAATTGAATATATTGCATTTATTAATCACTTTATAAAAAAAGGAAATCAACGGAATTTTGATTAATATATTATCATTGTTATAAACACAAGGGGAACTAAATATTTGGAAGAATTGAGAAATCTGCAACCAAACTCCCCGCCCAAACTCATCCATGGAAATCGGGACGTTCTATATGCACGTTCGTTCTACATACACGTTCTATGATTCAAGACCCCATTACCCTTCAACTACTCCTTCACTAACCCTCTACTCTGTTGAACTTGCCCTTCTGTGCGACATTCGGTGGACTCACTCGTTCGATCAGGAAGTATTCAAAGATTAAGGTATTAATTGATTTAGTTTTCAAGCAATTAAGCAATACTACACACACGCATTTGTCCGAGGTTCTATAAGCCCTAGTTTAATTTTGGCTTAATTTGTTGTTTCGTATCTTATGTGTTGATTTAGCTCTGATTTGAAGTTTATTTTGAATAGCTATTCGTCAATGATGGATATATCCCTATTTATCTCGTTTGACAAAGGGGCATTTTAGTCAATTTTTGCTTGGTTTAGTCTAAAAAGATTGGTTTTAATTTTTGGTTAGTTTGTTAGGTCAAAATCCTACAATTTTATTGCAGTATGGTTATGATAAATGTTATTATGTCAATTCATGTAATGGTTTCAAGTACTCATTGTCTGGTGTGTTTGGCTGATAAAATGGGTATCGTCATTCTATTTGTAGTCATGACCTGCTCCTACAAGTGTTTATAATTTGTGTAACTGGTATCTTGTTTAATTAGGTTTGTTAGCTAAGAACATTTGCAGGCTTGATTTAGAGATATTTATGTTGTGCGTAGCTTGCTTTATGAGGTGTTTGCCCTGTCATGTGTTTTTGCTTATTTCATTGGTAGTATTTAAAGTTTTATGAGTATAGGTGTTTTTTTTTTTTAAATACTTCAGACAATCTAATGTTTGATTTCTACTAATTAATATAGTTAACTACTAATTGTTGATAAGAATTTATGATGTATTGATGTGTGCAAAATCTTCATGTATGGAAAGATAAAAAGGTTGGCTCCATCTATATCGGGTCGAACTGAAAAAAACCGAATACCGAATTGATAAAAAACCGAAACCAACCCGATATGAATTATGTAGGTTATCTTTCTGTTCTATTGTTGGCTCAGATTTCTGTTCGGGTTCGGGTCGGTTCCGGTCCAGAAACATAATAGCTCTATTACCATGAAAGAAGTTCAATATAACCAAAGTAAGCCTTGAGCTCTTAAGTGTACAAGTAGTCTATGCAAAAGGTATAAGTAATCTATGTAGGAACTCATTTAATAACTTCATCAGCTCATTGTACAAGCTTGTTAAGCACATTCTCCAAGCTCCTTGTTCAATTTTACTCAATAGTGGTCGATTTCAGAAAAAAGCACGCACCAGGGCGCATCATGCGAGCGAATCAGGAGCGCATTACGCGATTTAGAGCGCATCAGCCTCGTATCATGTAATCGCAGCGCATCGCATCACCTGATACGATCTCATCAGTGCATCATTCGCATCACGCATTATGCGCGTGTTTTAAAACCAAGCCGCCAACAACCGTCAGCCGCTGCTACATCAGCAGTCATCGCTGCAGCCGGCAGCCCTTTTCTCCGCAACTGGAACAGCAGCCGCTGCTGTTCTTCTGTGTTTTCTGCTCCATCTTTTTCTGTTACAGCCGTAGTAACACCCAACTCTTTTTTCTAACGATATATAGATTGCGCTTCTGTGCATTTGAGCTCCGATTTATCTTTTTTGTTCTAATAATAGCTAGGTAGTTGGTTGGACTAATGCATGACATGCTAGAACCTTTCAGTTTACCTCCAAAACCGTTCCCACCGAAGCAGACATTTCTAAAGCCTTCACTGCGCAATGTATCATTGGCAATAACGTTCGCGATTGGTTTATCGACACTGGCGCTACCGATCATATGCCAAACAATCCGGCTACCGTTCCCAATGCAACCACCTTCACCGGTCCAGGTACTGTTATGTTTGGCGATGGTGGTAAACTCCCAATTTCTCACATTGGCTCTACCACCATCTCTCATGCTATTAATCTTAATGATGTTTTAGTTATTCCCAATCTTAAACATAACTTGCTTTCCGTTAGTAAACTAACACGTGAATCAAACTTTAAATCTCAAGTTTGTTTTTAAGCAATCTATGATAACCACCACACTTACCACAATGTCCTTCTTAAGAAGAATCATAATCATATGATTTCATACAACAAGGTTAACCTACGATGTCAGGAGTAGTGAGGAGAACCGTTCCCACTATTTTTTTAGTTTAAGTATCCATGTTCTAGGGTCATTTTCTTTTGTCCTGTTAATTTGGTTATCATAGTTTTCTTTGTAATTCAGAGATTTGCCCATCTCGAATTTGGCGGATTTAGTTATCAATTTATCAATTTCAGTTCTTGCAACTATATATCAATCACAAGCCTAACAAGCCTAAGAGGCCTGGTAGCGCCTTCTTTGTATTCATGTAAATCTGTTGCTGCTGTGAATGATTTGTCATTTTTTAGTCGGTTTAGAAGATCAAATTGTGATGTATTTTACGAAGTTGAGTTGGATTTGATTTGTATTTAGTTTTTTATTTTGTTTATACATGTGAATGATTAACAAATTAGGAGCTACTAACTGGACTTTTATGGTCAAATGGAGTCATATACAATTTCACACTTATTTTAATGTTCTAGATTTCTTTCAAACGGAGCATGGTTTGACTTTGTAGGTCAAATATATTAGCATCAAGTTTATTGAGTTCATTTACCTGTGTGACTTGTTTGACCCATTTGACTTCGTAGAGATAAAGTCAACCTGAATCTGCCCGTTTGTTAGTGAAATATGGATTGAAATTGCTACCTGTGAGTAATGGGTCGGTAAAAAAATATGACCGGTTGTGTAATGTATTATTGTACATAAAGTATGAGCTCGTGGAAAATTGCAATACTAGAAATGATTTATCTATTTATGTTCTGGTAAAAAATATGACCGGTTGTGTAATGTATATTTCTTTTAGTTAAGTGACTATTAATTTCCTTCCAGTACAATGTGGAAGTTTGTGTTTTTGGTGATGATGGTCCTTACAAGAACGATGCCTGAAGAAGATTCTAGAGGACCTACAAATCAGTCGGTGGCCATCGAAAGTGCATCTAATATAGTACCGCGCTCAACCCGTAGACGCAAGCGTAACGCTGCTACAACTACCGGTAAATATCACATCCTTTTGATTATTTAAATTTTATTACATACTTGTGTGTTACTTATAGTTCCAAATCTGGGTTGGTATGGGCGGTTTTCAAACTTTTGGGTTGATATGGGTGTCTTTTTCCCTTTGAATGGGTCGGATCAGGTTTATTGAGACAACCCTTTTCAATTTAACGGGTTAGACTGCCCAGATCTTAATTTTTGACCGGTCAGATGGGCTGATCTTAATTTTTTAACGGGTGACAAAAACTTGGTATGTTTTCTTCTGCCTAAAAAGATAATAAGAAATCATAAACTATTCAAACTAGAACAAATCCAAAGTCACAACTACTAGCTTCCATTAGTCAGCTGGTCTTTAGAGTTATTTAAAGTACAATTATTATGTTTGTTTTGATTGAAATACTCTTTGAGCCTCCCCTAATTGTAAAACAATGTGCAGATGTAGATCAACCCCAAATTGATCCACCAAAAAGGCGTGGTCCAAATCTGAATCTTAGCGCTACAAAAGACTTTGAGAATTTGCCTGAGGGTTCCAAAATTACTTTAACAATGGCTGGTGGTACGAAAGGATTTGTTGGGAAAACAGCTAGTCAGTTTGCAAATGAGATTGGGATTGTAGTCCGTAGTGTATGTCCAATGAACTATCATAAATGGGAGTCGATACCTGCTGATATAAAAAATCTGATGTATGAAAAGTTACAAGTAAGTTGTATATACTTTTAATTTTAATTATTAAGAAGTTATTTACATTTTAATTTGTATTGTTAACATACATATTCAATGCAGGGAAAATTCAATTTGTTGCGAACAGATAGAGCTTTCATGGGATATGTGGATTATCGACTACATCGCCAATGGACACGCACCCGAGGTGAGTTGAGTGCCCACTGGAAGATGAATGGAGGAAAAACCAATCCTCGGTTGGCAAGATCAATGATGAAATCCAATTGTCGGAGTCTGGAAGATTGGAACCATTTGTGCGATTATTGGGAGTTAGAATCAACTCGGGTAAACATTTTTGTTAACATCATATATATGCATGCATACAAAAACTACTTGCATACTTATAAAGTCTTACATAGATGTAAATGCTACTGGATCATAGTGATTTGATTGCACATAACTCACTGGCCCATTGTTCTTAACTTTATAGAAATATAGTCATCAAATGGAACTTAATCGTGGAAAACAAGCTATCGCAAGTAGAGGAGGCTCTCGGTCAATAGCCAATCATGTATTCCACATGGTAAGTTTTGAAGATTTATTGTTTAAACTTTTAAAGGGTTTTATTTGATTTAGTAAAATTTCTCTAGTACCCTCTTTTTAGGGGTGAGCATTTTTGGATCCGGACCGACAATAACCCATACCCGACCCTAAAATAACCCGAAACCGGCCCGACCCTAACCTATAGGTATTTAGTTCGGTTCTTGTTTTGGTGATCAAATCGGGTTTAATGCTTGAGGATGTAGTACAGTAGAGTAGCTTCCTAGTTTAATGCTTCATAGCCTTCACAAAGCTACCAGAATAACACACTTGCTAAGCTGAAATCAAATAAATGGAACTGAGTATCCGGGTCGGTCATGTAACCGTGGACCGATATAGCCGAGTAACAAAAGAATCGGAACCGAGCTTATATTTAGGGTATTATTTCGGGTTGTGTTATAATGGGTTCTCGGTTATTGGGTCGGGTCGGGTAATGGATTTTGCTCAGCCCTACCACTTTTCATTTATGGACCATTTATGTCAATATTTAGATTATGGACCATTATTTGCTAGTTCCAACTTTAATGTTTTCAACACACATTTATCAAGCCTTATGTTATATTTTTTTTTGTTGACATAGACAAATCGTGAGACTCAAACGCCGCCTAGCCCCTTTGAAGTCTATTACAAGTTGCATTATAATGCTAAAAACGGATGGTTAAATGATGAGGCAAAAAGTGAATATGTAAGTTCTTACTCTCTTTGTTTAAAGCTCGTGTTTATGCTATATAATCTTGTCGATTTTTTTTTGGGAAACGAGGGAAAACCCCCGGGAAAACTTTTATTAAAAAAGAATGAAAGAATACAAAAGGACTAATTAGACCCGGGACATATACCCAAGATCAAAATTAGCCCAACCAAAACCTAAACTATCAAACAAATACAAACAAAATGGGCTTTTCTATACAAGCCTAGCCCATATCTAAACCCAACCGGCCAACATAAACCCATCTCATAAAACCAAAACCTAAACACAAGCCTGTTAAGAAAATACAACTTCTTGAAAGCCCAAGCCCAACCACGCATCCATAACTTCCTAATGCTTGATCCGTATCTCTTCTGGTCCATAACAGACTTAGCCCACCATCTCTTTATCTCTAAAATCCAAGTTTCAATCATAACCCAATTAACACTAGCGAAGACACTGCCCAAGTTCCTCTCGGCCCAAACACGTTTACCAGACTTCATCCTTATAACACCAACTCCAAAGAGCCTAACCCACATTATAAACGAGATTTTACTAAACTTTTCTAATGACTTTCGGAACCAATAAATTTTGGGCCACCCAATTTGTTTACCCACAAAGGTACACCTGGCCCGCACATACCAGCACCCAGTTCCATTCAACAAACAATCCAAACCCAAACATGCTATCTTATGGCCTAACCTCCAAGTACGCCCAAATACCATACCAAACCCGAGTTTTATGACAAGCCCATATGCCTCAGCAAATCCCCATATTTTGACCCATTTTATATCAATAATATACCAATTTGTCCCCATACCTCTATAATCCACCACTGGCCACTTTGTCATCATCGAATTCTTTCTACCAACTAACCAATATTGACATTTAGCTTCATCAGTATTTCCACCAGGCCGAAAGTTAATATCAGCAATAATCATTCTGAATAAGAGTCGAATCCAAACAACACAATCATATAACCATTTCTCATACCATCCACTCAAGCCATACCTATACTGCCTAATCCAACATATAAACTCAGCTGTGTTTTTATGCTTCCATCGCCCCCAACTTCTGCAGCCAAACATCTGCATCTGACTACCATAACAAATAGCAGTATCACAGCCTGATCCCATCATCCATAGCCAATTATTATGCCGCCAAATAGCAAGACCACAGCAAAAATTCCACTCTTTTGTTAACAAAAAACAATACTTCAGTAATTCTGAAATTCTATCCAATATGAATCCATTACAGCACATAACCAACTGATGTGCTTGTTCTCTTCTCACATCATCATAACTCCAAAAGATCTTTTGCAGCCAAACCAGCACACTACAGTATTGATAACTCTTACTACACTTCCATATTTTCTCAATTTGTCCCAGAATTCTATTAATGAAACAACAAAGCCCCCTAATCACCCTTTTCAACACCTCCAAAAAATCTTTTCGTTTAACAAATTTTAATATCCACAACAACCTCTAAAAAATCCAAAACTCATAGTACTAATACCCCACATAGCCCCCTTTATTTTCTTTTGTATAAAACCACATCAGGCCCTCGCCAACATGTCCACCCAGCCAATTTTTCCACCAGACAGTTTTTAACAATATACTATAACTCATTTTAAACCATACCACCAGCACACAAACTATACCATAACAAGCTGCAACAGCACTACCTTGGTCTTTTCTCCATGGGCGACTTTTATAACAACAAAATAGGCATTTTGTTTACCTTCACACTGATCCCATTTTCTACCATATTTCCATTGTTTTATCAAACAGAAATCTTTCAGCAAATCTGTACTTCCATCCACCTTGATCAGCTCAATACACCCATCTTTAGCATTATCATCCTTATTGCACACAGCCATCTGATCCGTTTGCTCTTGTCTCATATTATACTTCAAATATTCCAAAAAAGCCCTTGATAGCCATATCAGCAAAAGGCAGCATTGACAACTCTTATTGTCATATTTCCAATAAACCCAAATTGCCCCTAGCACCCAAAACAGCACGGCCCAGCATTGACAGCTACTGTTGCTCCTCCAGACTCTCTCAAATTGTTTCTCAACTTTAAAAATATAACCTTTCAGATCCCATCCCTTCCCTTTCAGCTGTTTTGTATTATGCTCATTATATTTAACCTTATATAGCCAATTATAGGCATCAGAATGATGACTATCAGTTATACACCAGGTTTTTATGAACTTACCAATATACCCTTTCCATCTTTTATTCTCAACAGCAACCTTAGCAACCCTATTACAACTTAGCAACTCATTAATATCATCAGAACCATGCAGACTAACACAGCCACTAATATATTTCCAAAAATACCCCTGCAGTCTTCCATGTAAAACAAGCAGTACCTTTATATACCTTTCTAATGTTAATGATTCCGATTATTGCCGTTGTTCTTGTTTTAATCTAATTCTCATGCTAATGATTTCTTTACCCCAAAAAAATAAATGCTAATGATTCCGATTATTGTTGTCGTTCTTGTTTTAATCTGATTCTGGTGTTAATGATTCTGATTTTTGCTGCTGCTAATAATACTTGCTGTATAATCTTGCATTCTGTATTTTTACTGTATAATACATGTTCCTGTAATCTTGTATTATGTATTCAGTTTATTCGTTTAGATAATATATGATGTATAATACTTGATGTTCCTGCAATCCTGTGTTGTTTAATCTGTACAAAATGTGCTGTTTTTTAGAACTAGATTTCGGATAGATGCAAGTCAGGTTTAGAGAATATATAGGGCTGAATTTTGAGCGGCAATACGTAAGGATATTGACGTTTCTTTTTCTTTGCGTATTGCGATCCATCATCATCAGACCAAGACAACAACTAAGCCAGCCCTTAGGTTTCATTTTTTTTTGATTTTTTAGCATATGATGTGAATGATGAGAAGCCTTTGTTTATCAAATATAATAATGTGAATGATTCCTTTTTTTATATTATTTTTTAGAGAAATAAAACCTGATGATATTGTTATAACCTCATTGGTTTTTATTTTTTTTAGAGGCTGAGCCATTTAGTTATCAAAGATTTTTATTTAGAAAAGTCACATTATTTGTTCGAAATTTGAATGATTTGTTTATTCGTTTACTACTTATTGATGATATTGTTACACTCTCTTTGTTAGGAAAATATTATTCATCATAAAGAGGAGGCAGTGGCGAAGTTAATTTCTGAAGGGACAACGATAACTACTACCATGGATCACGAGCTCGAAAAGGAGGCAATTGAAAGTGTGTGTGCTAAGGAAAAAACAACAAAATCTGCATGGAAGGTAGGCGTTGGACCGGTTTTCAGAAAAAAAGATTTTTGGATGACATCGGAAGCTGGATCGTCTCAACCATCTTCAAGCGAGGCGGAAGCACTTCGAAATAAGGTTGCTTTACTAGAAGAGAAATTGAAACAAAGCAATGAGAAATCTGAAAAAGTGTTAATGTTCATGAGCTCAAAGTTTCCGGATTTTGAGAGCTCACTTTCCGCGCATATGAGGGGTAGAGCAAATGATTTGGATGGGCAACTCAATGAAAATGATAGTTTGATTTAGGAAGTGAGTTAGTTAAGACTTAGTTTGTTGGTGTTTGATTTACTACTTTGAAGTTTAGGATTGATCTACTAAGTACTATTTAATTATATGTTTGACTTTTAACTTTATTAAAGTTTAGAATTTACATGCTACAATGTTATGGATTAAATTTGTTGAGAATGTCATTGCATTTAAGACTCTCGTTAGTCCTAAAAAGTAAATATATTACCAAAATGTGCATGCATATTATGGACTATCAAATTAGTATCAAAGACTATTTTTTAGTCTTCAAAAACTCATGACTAGAAACAGTCATAGTGTGACAACTGCCACTTTCGGGTAAATTACTTACATTTAAAACAATGATTTACATTATACAAGTATGTGTTTTGAATATTCGGACTGCATGATTACATGATATACATCTTAGAAAACTCATGGAATATTCAATTATGATGCACATGATTCATTTCATTGGGTACATTTGAAATAGTGCAAACAATTCACCGAAACAACTAGAGTAGTGCCTAGTGAACTAGAGTGCTGACGAAAACTCCGGATCCGCAGAAAACATCTAAATTACATCTTTAGGACTTAGACAAAAGTCCAACATCAAATATACATTAAACCCTATATGGGAATGCAAGGGTTTGGTTTAATATACTACCAATGTCCGGTAGCACCGAAAACTGTCCGAAAAGTGCTAAAAGGATTTCATTATTTGTCCGCAGAAAAATACAGAAATCGTGCAGAAATATACAGCATTCCGCAGAACGAAACAGTAATTATCTGAAAAACCCAAAAATAAATATTATTTGACATAAATAATATAGTGGGTAGTTAAAACGACACAAAAACCGCAATCGAATCTTATTGCATTAAGCTGCATGGCTAGTTCAGTAAACTGCCAGTCAGCAAAGCCGGTACCGGAACCGTGTCAAAAATAATAAAAGTTTTAGTCCAAAAAGTTGGATTAAATATTTGGATAATAAAACAAGTCCAAAAATAATTTTTTGTTATGTTTTTATCTAAATAAAACACGGTGTCAATATTTAACCCGGTACAGGACCTGAACCGACTTTTTCACCCGAATTACACACTAAAAATTTCGGAGAACTAGTTTTACTTAGTGTCACACTACTTTAAAATATGAAGGCTTAAAACCTTGTAGATATTTTTATATAAAATGTCAAAGTTCCTAAAATACTTAAACATTTACTACATTTTACCATGAATTGAACACTTAACACATGAAACAAATTCAAGACCCTTTCCACCCTCATGTTCACGTTTGTTTTAGTGGGTCCAACACCCCTTAATTACTTGCTAAATATCTTGATATTTTTAGTAAGTTACAAGTGGATGAAATGGGTAAGTTATTAGAATACTTACACATTAAGTAAACTAGCACTTTACCATTCATTTTTCATCTTTTATTACACAAACAAAAGCTCTCATCATCTTCATCCATCTTACCAAGAACACTAAAAACCCACTTCAATTTTAGTCTTTTATTAGATGATTAACATGGGTTTCCAAGTAACATAAGGTGATCTAAAGCTTTTGGAAGTAAAAGGAAGGGTTTTCATCCATACAAAAGTGTTCTACCAACAAGATCAACATCTTCTTAGTCTTAATAATCTTCTAAGATCATCCCTAGCCTAGTGCTAGAAGTAAGCTTCTATAACTATATTTTTTTTATACATATATTATGTTTATGATTGTTATTATTACTAATAATAACCAAGTAATCATACATAATAAACATGAAAAAAATACAAAGAAGCAAAGATAATAATCACGATATATTTATGTTGGTTTATATTGTGATTTAAGACTTGTGATATGCATATTTGATCTTGGTATGATGATTATGGTATAAATAAATTGTTAGAAGATGTTTTAAAATATGATCTAACAATTATACATGTTTATGTTAAAGGGTTTTTAACATAAAGGTTTAAAGTAATGATCATAACCTTTGATCTTGTGGAAGTATTAAGGGTTTTTATTTAAAAACAAGACTTTTACAAGATTATAAAAAAGTAACATACAACTAGAGATTTTTTATAAAAGTTGTTAAAACTAGAATTAAACTTGGTTTTTGAACTAGTTAGCATATGTAATGATCATGTTTAAAACCCTACATGATTTGGAAATCATCTTGATAAATTTTATTTTATAAAAATCTCATATGTTTTTAGTTAAGATGATTGGGTAAATTGATGGTGATTTGGAAAAGAAAATGATATGTTTATGAAACATGGCCAAATGATTAATACAAAGGTTATATGGCCATTTTTTTTAGAACATTATGTTAACAAAACTATCAGTTTTTTTAAAGTCTTTACAATATTAGAAAGTTGGTCTTTCTAATCATAAAAATTGACATAAATATATATTTTGGTAAAATACATATTTATGGAACATATCAAGTATGTGCTATGTATTATTATTTGTATTAGTTATATATACAAGTTAGAGATTTGATAACATTGATACAAATAAATACAAGACACATTTACAAGTAAAGACTTACAAGAATACATATATACACACTTGAATACAATTTGCGGATCATTCGGACATCGGATACAAATTATGGTCAAATCGGACGACGGATGAACCTATGAACATATCGTCATTCCGAGGAATTACTACGATGTATAGACGACCTTTCGACGCGGACACAAAAATTACGTTACCATTAACAAAATTCAGACATTTTGAAACTTATAAAAACTATTATGTTTTTATTAACTAAAAAGTATACTTAGTGATTTTTATAAAAATGATTTTTATAAAAATGAAAGACTTATACTTACATGTGGGCTATTCTATAACAAATGGGCTTATTTTTGGCTATTTTTCTACAAATGGGCTTAGTTTTCTTAATGGGCTTATCTTCATCATGGGCTTAACATAAATTCATGGGCTAAGCCCAAACACCAAACATATGGGCCAAAGCCCAACACTATTTAAGCCCAACACTATTCAAGCCCAACACTATTCAAGCCCAACACTTTTGAAGCCCAACACTATTCAAGCCCAACACTATTTGAGCCCAACACTATTCAAGCCCAACACTATTCAAGCCCAACACTATTCAAGCCCAACACTATTGAGGCCCAACACTATTTGAGGCCCAACACTATTTGAGGCCCAACACTATTTAAGGCCCAGCACTATTTAAGCCCAATAACTTGAAAACATGGGCTTGGCCCAATGATACCATTATTGGAAACACAACTATACAATTGATACATATAAGACACGAAATTCAGCGGACTAGATCCGACTATACAACTCACAAGATACAAGATAACATTTATATATATATATATATATATATATTTGGTGAAAATATATATATAACATTTGAACAACTCATACATCGAATACACAGTTAACGAACAACAAAGACATGCAAGTCTTACAAATATTCAAGACATAAGACTTATACTCAGGTCATTTACAAAGACCGAAGGGTCTGACAAATATAAGGACATTTGTAGGTCGCAACATTGTTCAAGACGACCGTATGTCAGATCACAGTTAGTTACTATTCACGGACGCAATTCTGTGAGTTCATGTCCCCTATTCATTTAAATGTTTTACAACTTTACAACTATCGGGGAAAATACATGTTCAACGTATGTTAAAGTTAGGGAATGAAACACCTTAGATCATGTGCGAATTAGGGCCATACATATAAGCACCATTAATCCAGTTTGGACCTAGGTACAAGGGGTTAGATCTAATGGGTTTTGGCGAGCCCCACTCTTGGTCGTGGACCCATACAGAAGAGTGCGTTTGTGTCCCAGTCGATAGGAGTCGACATAAAATCGTCTAGGGTTGGATTGCTTCCTAATTCGTCACACATATTAATGTCCTCGTGAAACATTAATGATCAACGATTTCATTGACGCTTTACATACTACATCATACATACAGATACATTTTATACAACTCATATGTTGTGGATACAGTTTATACATCATACATACAGATACATTTTATACAACTCATATGTTGTGGATACAGTTTATACATCATACATACAGATACATTTTATACAACTCACATGTTATAGATACATTTTATACAACTCACATTTTACAGATACATTTTATACAACTCACATTTTACAGATACATCTCATACAACTAAACTGCATGAACTCGCTCAACTTTTGTTGATGTTTTCAAACTTAACATGTATTTCAGGAAATTAGTGGACCTGGCAGACATTTCAGTCAAGGAAAGCAAGTATCAAGACTCCATGCCACCATTTGAAGGGTTTGCCCGTTATATACCGCCTCTTTGCGGTGATATAGTGGCCAAAGCCTTGACATTTTAAGACTTACATTTTGATGTATAGAACGATGAAAACGCATTTTCATTTGATGGTTTGTAACAAATACATTTAACTTATGTTGCGTTCTTTCGAAACAATTATGACAATGGCATTGGAGCTTGTTTTTATTCATTTAGTATTGTTCACTTATATTGTTATGCAATGAGAACCGATCAGATCACACCTCGCGCTTCCGCTACGAGCGGGTGTGACACATAGCATCAGAGACTATTTTTTACTTACGAAATTAACATATTAGGGAGTGATTGTCAGTCCCTAAAAAACATATCCGGGATTGAAAAAGTTCTTAAAAATACAAAATTTCAGTCTCTAAAAAAACATATTCCAGACTAAATAATGACATCTAAGATTATTTTTCAGTCCCTAAAAGTTAAATTGAAGACTAAAATTGTATGTTATCAGGGACTGATTCTCAATCTCTAAAAGGACATATTCAGGACTGAAAAAAGTTCTTAAAAGATACACATTTTCAGTCCCTAAAAAACATATTCGAAACTAAATAGGAAGACATCTAAGATTATTTTTCAGTCCCTAATAAAATATATTAAGGAATGAAATGGTATGTTATCAGGGACTAATTCTCAGTCTCTACAACGTCTTATTAGAGACTGAATTGTCATGGAACCCGAAGCTAATTAAATGTATTTGGGACAAAATAGAAAAGGTTTAAGTACTGATTTTCAGTCCCTGAATGGCCTAGTATCAAGGACTGATTTTCAGTTACCGACGAAATGTATTCGAGACTGAAAGGATGTTGTATGACAACATAGATTGAGGACTGATTTTATGTGTATAGAAGACAGAATGTCAGTCCCTATTGGTGTCATACAATCGGGACTGAATTTTAGTTACTAATGAAAGTATCTAGGACTAAGCAATTAGGACTGACTCGGGACTGACAAAATCAGTCCCTAATAACCATTAGGGACTGATTTAGGAGTTTAAGAGACTGATTTTTCAGTCCCCGATGGCGATCTTTTTTGTAGTGGAATTCTGGCCCATGTCTAGCATTCCATCGGACTTTGACGAGCTTGACACTACTCCTGCATGTTTTGTTAATCTTCCAATCAGTGACCTCAACAGGTTCTTCCACAAAGTGGAGTGTGTCGTCGACATGAACTTCATCAGCAGGAATGATCACTGTCTCTTGTGTTGGACTCTTCCTCAGATTTGATACATGGAATGTATCGTGAACACCATTGAGTTCAGCAGGCAGGTCCAACTTGTATGCTACAAGCCCAGTCCTTTGTAGGATTTTGAAAGGGCCAATGTAACGCGGATTCAACTTCCCACACTTCCCAAAGCGTGCCACACCCTTCCAGGGTGAAACCTTTAACAAAACCATATCCCCAAGTTGAAATTCCAGGGGCTTCCTCTTTGGATCTGCATAGGCTTTTTGTCTGTCGCGAGCCGCCTCGATGCGTTTTCGAATCTGCACAATCTTGTCTGTCGTCTCTTGGACGATTTCGGGACCAACAAGCTGCCTATCACCTACATCATCCCAGCATAGTGGTGATCGACACTTGCGTCCGTCAAGAGCTTCAAATGGCGTGGCTCCAATACTTGTGTGGTAGCTGTTGTTGTACGAAAATTCGACCAATGGTAAATGATTATCCCAGCTACCACCTAGATCCATTACACATGCTCTCAGCATATCCTCCAATGTCTGAATAGTTCTTTCACTTTGGCCATCAGTTTGTGGGTGAAATGCGGTGCTCAGGTTAAACTGAGAACCAAAGGCTTCTTGAAAGGATTACCAAATCCTTGACACGAAGCGTCCGTCTCTATCAGAGATAATCGAGAGAGGCACCCCATGACGTGCAACTGTCTCTCGCATATATATCTCAGCCAGTTTGCTCGTGTTGTCATTCTCTTTGATCGGCAAGAAGTGAGCGGACTTTGTTAGGCGGTCTACTATCACCCAAATTGTATCATGGCCCTTGGGTGTCTTTGGCAGTTTCGTTATGAAGTCCATGGAAATCTGTTCCCACTTCCATTTGGGTATTTCATGTTGCTGTAAGAGACCTAAAGGTTTTTGGTATTCAACCTTTACCTTGGCGCACGTTAAGCATTTGCTAACATATACCGCAACGTCGCCTTTCATCCTTGGCCACCAAAAGAAATCCTTAAGATCTTGGTACATTTTATCTGCTCCTGGATGAATCGAGTACCGTGACTTGTGAGCCTCATCAAAAATAACCTTTCTCAATCCACCAAACTTAGGAACCCAAATCCGTTTCATGAAGCACAAAGTTCCTTCCTCGTTTGGTACCAACTGCTTCTCCATCCCACGGAGGTATTCATTCTCGATATTCCTTTCTTTGAGAGCTTCTCTCTGCGCGGCACAAATGAGCAAAGAGAGGTCTGTCTGGACGATCATTTCCAAAGCCCTAACCCTTATGGGCTTGATCCTTTCCTTCCGACTTAGGGCATCGGCGACCACATTCGCCTTCCCTGGATGATACTTGATTTCACAATCGTAGTCGTTCAACAGTTCAACCCAGCGTCTTTGCCTCATGTTAAGCTCCTTCTGATTGAATATGTGCTGCAGGCTCTTATGATCAGTGAAGATCGTACATCGTGTGCCGTATAAATAATGTCGCCAAATCTTCAATGCAAATACCACTGCGCATAACTCTAAGTCATGCGTGGTATAGTTTTTCTCGTGTATCTTAAGTTGGCGTGAAGCATAGGCTATAACTTTCTGGCGTTGCATCAACTCGCAACCCAAACCTTGACGCGATGCGTCACAATATACCACGAAGTTTTCCGTGCCTTCGGGTAGAGATAGAATCGGTGCGTCACAAAGCTTGTTCTTCAATAACTGAAATGCTTCTTCTTTCTTGTCACCCCAATCAAACTTCTTGTCTTTCTTCGTGAGTGCGGTCATGGGTTGAGCTATTTTTGAGAAATCCTCAATGAACCTTCGATAATAACCAGCCAAACCTAAGAACTGCCGGATCTCGGTTGGCGTCTTTGGAGTCTCCCAATCCTTGATTGCCTCGATCTTTGTGGGATCAACATGAATTCCATTTCCATTTACCACGTGACCAAGAAACTGGACTTCGCGTAGCCAAAACTCATATTTTGAGAACTTCGCGTATAACTTCTCCTTCTTAAGTAGCTCTAGAATAGCTCTTAAGTGATGTTCGTGCTCGTCCTTTGTCTTCGAGTAGATTAGAATGTCATCAATAAATACGATCACAAACTTATCCAGGTACGGCTTGCAGACTCGGTTCATCAGGTCCATGAAAACTGCCGGTGCGTTTGTCAATCCAAACGGCATAACCAAGAACTCGTAATGTCCATAACGAGTCCTAAAGGCCGTCTTCGGGATACTTTCCTCTTGTATCCTTAGTTGATGGTATCCTGAGCGAAGATCGATCTTTGAATAGAAGCTTGAACCTTGCAGCTGATCAAATAGGTCATCAATTCTCGGCAAAGGATATCGGTTCTTGATAGTCAACTTGTTAAGCTCGCGGTAGTCTATACACATACGAAAGCTACCATCCTTCTTTTTAACGAACAAAACGGGAGCTCCCCAAGGCGAGAAGCTTGGTCTGATGAATCCTTTATCCAATAGCTCCTAGAGTTGTGTCGACAACTCCTTCATCTCCGACGGTGTAAGTTTATAGGGTGCCTTGGCTACAGGCGCGGCGCCTAGAACCAAGTCAATGTGGAACTCGACTTGTCGCTGTGGCGGCAACCCTGGCAAGTCTTCTGGAAAGACTTCAGGATATTCTCTCACGACTGGAATATCTTCAACCTTTAGCTCCGCGACTTCTTTATCCACGATGTGTGCCAAAAAGGTAACACATCCCTTTTGTAAACACTTTCTAGCCTTCATACAGCTAATAATCCTCAGTGGCGTATCACGCTTCTCTCCGTGTACTACGATCGTCTCTTCATCAGTCATGGGGATGCGAATGGTCTTTTCGTGACAAACTATCTCGGCCTTGTTGCTTGATAACCAGTCCATCCTTACCACCACGTCGAAGCTTCCCAACTCGACTGGCAGTAGGTCTAGCGTAAACTCGTGTCCTCCCAGTTCTATCATGCATCCTCTGATGACTTCTCCCGTTTCAATTAGTTTCCTATTTGCTAATTCGATCGAGTATGGAACGTCTAACTTACTAGTGGCCAACCCAAGTATATTTTTAAAATCTAACGATACGAAACTATAATCGGCACCAGTATCAAAAAGAACAGATGCAAAGCCTTGGTTTATAGGGAACGTACCGGTGACAACGTTTGGATCCTGGCGCGCTTCCCTTGCGCCAATGTTAAAGATTCGGCCATGTGCCTGATTCAGTTTTGGGCATTCCCTTTTAAAGTGCCCAACATCCCCACAATTGAAGCATCCTGGCCCTCGGCCATTCCCATTTCCATTTCCATTTCCACCTCGATTCCCGATTGCTCCCCGATTACCAGATTGATTCGCGACATTCCCACGATTACCATTTCCCCCATTATTCCCTTGTGGCCGGTTTCCATTACCACGGTTGTTGTTATTGAAACTCCTTTGGCCACCCTGGCCTGATCCAACCCAGCATGTCTCCTTTAAATGGCCCGTCTTCCCGCAGGATTCGCATTTTCTAAATCGGCATGGGCCGGGGTGATGGAACTGGCAAATACCACACTTGGGCAGAGTGCCCATGTAACCCTTTCCTCTGTTTTCATCATCGGTTTTGGCTAGGGCCGGTGTACTCGACTCGCCCTTCTTGCTCACATTGCTTGTACTCTGCTTGAAGTTGGAAAATTTTCGTTTGTTATCACCAGTCGACTCCGCATGAGTCTCTTTCTTCTGTGGTTCGGAAATTGAGAACTTGCCCAACCTTACGGCCTCCTCAGTAAGTGCCACACTAACGTCGATCACTTCTGTAATTGTTGCCGGCTTGGATGTGGTAACCATACTAAGGATTTGGGGTGCCAATCCCAAGATAAAGCGCTCTATTCGTTTGAATTCTGGTGTAACCATATAAGGTACCACATGTGACAAGTCATGGAATCTCCGAACATATTCCGCGATTTTGGGACCATCCATCTTTAAATGCCAAAACTCAGTCTCTAACCTTTGTATCTCAGCACGAGAAAATTACTTCTTTCGCATCAACTCTTTTAACTCAGCCCATGTCAACGCGTAAGCAGCGGCCTCACCAAGGGTTTGCACTTGTAAGTTCCACCAGGACAGGGCTCCGTCCAAAAATAGCCCTGAAATGTAAGTCACTTGCTGGTCTGGAGCGCACTTGCTCATTCGGAGTACAGACTCCGTCTTTTCGGCCCATCTTACAAAAGCAACAGCACCTCCGGTGCCGTCAAAGTTCACAGGCTTGCAGTCTAGGAACTGCTTGTAAGTGCACCCTGCACATACGTTAGAATATACAACTGGTATCAGCGGACGTGCTATAAATATCCAATGTATTGTAATACGTCCCAAACGACTTAACATTACCATGTGGTGGATTGTTGTTGCCCTGGTTGTTGTTGATACTTCCGCTCGATCCTGGTTGAGATGCTGCATACTGCGCAATGGCGGCAGCGATGATTGCTTGGAGCTCTGCCTCGTTGGCAGGCATCGGCGTCTGGCGTCTTGGAGGCATCTTCTACAAGGTGATTTACGTTGGTCGGGTCATAATAGGTAAAAAGGTACGTATGTATTCAACAATATCAACACATAACATCTCATGTTATAAATAAATCAACCACATAACATCTCATGTTATAGAACATAAACAAACAACTTTAACAAAACATGTAATGAGAATACTGCAATTGGGCTTTTATAAAATCAAGACCACCATACACTGTTTACAAGTTTTCCAAATGTACATACATCCAAAAGAGACTAAGGGTCACAATACCCTTGTCTGAACTGTCTAGACAAGTAAAACAAGCAAAAATCACATATCCAAAGTCATCCTGTCAAAATGTGGTCTTCAAAATACCGCATAGTCTGGCCCAATCGATGTCTTCTCTTCAAAAGTATTCACTACTTGCAATAGACCAAGGGTAGCTAAGCTGATGGCGGCGGAGGAGGTGGAGGAAAATGAGAAAAGAGTAAACGTCGCATATGAAGCCAATCCTCCTCCATAGCGCGATGAGAGCGTAATAGGTAAGGTATCTGCTGCTCCGGAGTCCAAAAACGAGCAGCAGAATCAGGTGAGAGCGGTCGAGGTGGGTGAGATACTGCAGGTGGAGTCTGGAACTGGCACGGGAGTCGCTGAGCTCTCTCTAGCTCCTGTACGTGACGGGTCAGCGCCTCCTGCTGTATCATGAAAGAAACAAGGACATCCTCGGTAGAAGGCCCGACATGATATGGGTGATACGGATCTGTAGGTGGCATAATGGGGGGCGTGGTCCAGAGAAAAGGCTCACCAGATGGAGCAAAAGATGGCACAGTAAATGGTGCGACAGTGGGTACAACCGAAGAAAACTGGGGTATGACTGGATCAGATGTTGGTACATGACCAACGGGATGTGCCGAGGAACCCTCCCCCGGACGTGATGGTGGAACAACCTGTAGGAACGAAATAGAAGGGTCTGGCGGAACAACTTGTAGAGCGTCCGTGGCGTGTGGGGGAAATAGTGGGGTACCAGATGTATGTTGGTGGGAAGATGGGATATCGAGTGGTGCAGTAATGAGTGCGGTAGGGGGAGTAACTGGGATCACATACGGAGGGTAGTCATCATCCTCGATCCACCCATTGTGGGTGTCAGCGTATCTCGGGTCAATATGGGTAGCAAACGGTGCCAGGTCATCAAAAATGGGGTCAGGTATGGGTGCTACATCTGGGATCTCAGTAGCTGGTGGTGCAAGGACGGGTGTATCAGTGACAGGTGGTGCAATGACTGGTGCATCATCAGGAATAGGGTCAAGAGCAAGAACGGGCTCTGGAATGACCATGGTTATAAAAGTCCCGCCTAGGCTCCGAGTACTCCCCGAGTACTCGCTACAAGGTAGGTTGCCGAGGCACGAGTACTCTTCTCCCAGGCTAATTACTCCCCGAGTACTCCCGAATACCCCCGAGTACTTCCCGAGTACTCCCGAATCCGACTAGGGAGCGCCTAGCGACTTTTGCAACCATGGGAATGACAGGAGCAGGCTGGCGATCAGCAGACATAACAGGATCCTGATTATCCGGGAGAACAGGAGCCTCAGCAGGCTGCTCCTCGGGAACCAACTCATCCTCCATCTCCATCTCCTTATCATAGATAATACGAGGGAAGTTACCAAATCCCAACGGTGGGACAGAGGAAGCTACCGACTCAAAGGAGTCTGAGGCTGACGAATCGGAATGAACCTCCATATCAGGAAGCTCAACCATAGGAACAACGGGGTCAACAACTGGGATATCAGCAAGCGGAACATCGTCCTCTATCGGGGCCCCACCATCCTGGTCTCCCTCTGGGGGACCCTCGATGAGTAGATCGATGTCATCATCGGGTAACGCGTCGAGAGGTTGTTCCTCAAAGGGAACTGCAGCAAATGGGAGAGGGGCAGGGATCAGAACAAGGGGTAGATCCTCTCCTGGCGGGCCATCAGCTAGGGGTATGTCATCTCCGAAGTTCGGTAGGGCAAAAGGCTGAAAATCATCTTCATCGGTGCTCGTGGTGTCTGAGGTGTAAACTTCCGGGTCTGTGGCGATCTCGTCGTCTGAGGTAATGGCCATCGGGTCGTTTGTGTTGGACACTCCACTATCAGAAGATGCCATGGTGTCTGTAACACAGCCACAACATATACACATAAATCAGGTAATCATGTAAACAAAAGCAATGTAATCATGTATGCATCCTAGTCTTCCCAGACTATCCCCCCCCCCATTTCTAAGACTGAACTCCCTAGTCTCTCAGACTACCCTGGTCTCTAAGACCAAACCTCCCAGTCTCTAAGACTAAACCTCCCCAATCTCTAAGATTGAACCTCTCAGTCTCTAAGACTGAAACCTCCCTCAGACTCTAAGACTGAACTCCCTCAGTCTCTAAGACCGAAATATAAATTCTTGGAAAGTGTATTTGTGCCTTTTTGTTTGTAAAAATGTTTGTGCCCTGGATCTGGACGTTTAGTGTATGCAATGTAAAATGTTTGAAAACATTTTCGTGAGAGCCCTAGTGATCATAGTCTAGACTCGAGAATGAATCCTAGTTCGCTATGATCGAGGCTCTGATACCAAGCTGTCACACCCTGGCTTTTGCGGAAGCGTGGGTTTATTTGGTGTGACTTCTTAATACCATAGCAACAATCACAACAATGCTATATGATAAAATACGGGATGCTCATCCATTAAAATAGTTTAGAAAATGTGCAACATATTGTCTTAAAACATCAATCCCAAAACATATTACAAACCATGACTTGTTTAAAATGAGTTCATAAGACTCAACGAAAAACTACCAACAAAACGAGGATTTAAGACATGCAACCCGTCCAGGAAGGAGTTGCATCTCCCCAAACCCTACGACCCTGGATGACATCCTTATTTAGTACGCAGCTATCATGCATCACTTGCCAGATCCTATTCATTCCCTGAAATACATGTAATTTGAAAAGTCAACAAAAAGTTGAGCGAGTTCATGTGTAAGTTTGTGTATAAGCCTTTAAAATAAGTCTTGTCTGAATAAAAGTCCCTGGTATGTAGCAATAAGGAAAATCTGATCACCATTGGGTTGCAAAGCCAATAGTATGTGTGAAATGATGCAGGAAGACTCAAACCTAGCAAATTTG
>JARYGA010002680.1:0-47946 GCA_030545235.1 Helianthus tuberosus
GTTAACTACGTTAACAGACTTACGTACGTGATGTGATTAAAATACAACATATAAATTATGTCAAATACGGCATAAAAGCAACCCTTTTTAATACTAATGTTGAATAAAACTCGTGTTTTCGTTCCTTTTATATTTTCAGGGATAAAAGAGCTTAAATTGGCAAAAGGAGCAAAAAGACAGCAAAATCCAACATAAATGTAAAGAAGGAGGAATTGCCGCAGCTCGCCAAGCCCCGATTCACATCCAAACCTCAAAATAACAAGAACAGAAGGCTGACACGGGGCCATGTCCACCTGACACTGGCCGTGTCCAAGAATGGATACTGGGCAGAAGAAAAAGACAACTGCAAAAGACAAAAATGGCAGCCAACACGGGGCCGTGCTAGGCCAACACGAGGTGTGTTCAACTCAAAGATTTGCTGAATCTACGATAGTACAGCAAGTACTTTGGCAAATGGCCGTGCTGTTGACACACGGGGCCGTGTTAGTACAACATCTGACAAGCAGTTAATGAGTAAGAAAGAGAGAGAGATGGGCACGGGGCCGTGCCAGGCGGGCACGGGTCGTGCTGAAGCTTTTGTTTACAGCTATAAATAGGGATGCTTGGTTCTACTTCAACTCATCCCTTGGCAAACCACTTCTCACTTACTTGCCACCACTCCACCACCACTCCACCACCATCATCCATTTTTCTATCTTTAGAGTGTGTGTGTAGTCTCGGGTTCCAAGATTGATCGTAAGAATCTTTATCAAACAGAGGCCATACTTGGCTAAATTCTTGCATCACTTGGTGAACACTTTTCTTTTATGTATTTCTTTTATGGTTTCCAATCTTTGGCTACTCTTTAATTGGGTATGTATTAGTGACTTTAATAATTAGTTTTTTTAATATTGAAGGCGAATTTACTCAAATACTCTTCATATGTTCGTTTACTCAACATGTTCATGTCTTTACGGTCTATATAAAGCATGTTAATTAACCCGAAAGGGAGATTAGAATGGTGGTTTGAGTAATTCTATGTCTCGCTCAGTGTATAGATACTGCGAGAACCTGGTTCAAGCCTAGTAACACCACACGAGTCGGAGCAGGCATTACCCACCATGGGAGAGGTGCAAAAAGCTTGAATCCCTTATTCTTAAACTACTATTAAAACTTTAAACCAACCCTGCGAGGACTGTATCCCTGCTGACTCAGACCAACAGGTTGAGGGTGATCGCCGCCTTTTACGAGGGTTCCACCACATTTTGCATTAATAACTTACTTAATTATCTTTCAATATTCCGACCTAGTGGGGTTGTATCATTGCTGACTCAAACCACTAGGTTGAGGGTAACGTCACCTCCAAAAGAGGGGCCTACTACTATAACTAAGATACTCTCTTAAAATGCCCAAAGTGCGGAAATCATCAAAAGGGTACATGAAAGATAAGTTGGATCCAAGTGATTCTTTCTTGTCTATGTTTTTTATTTTATATTTATTTTCTGTTTTATCTTTTTATTAGTTTAAAAATCTTTTCTCAAAAATTGGTTCGATTAGACGTTAACGATAAGCCGATACTAAAAGCTCTTGTGTCCTTGGACGACCTCGGTATCTTGCCATCACTATACTACATCCGCGATGGGTATACTTGCCCTAGCGTGTGTGTAGAGTGATAGTAGAATATCGTGTTTAAAAATTTAAAACTTGAAATCGGCGAGTAAAAAGAGCTAAAAATAACAAAAAAATATATATATATACACTCGCACGCACGTCAAGTTTTTGGCGCCGTTGCCGGGGACTCAAGGATCTTAGGAAAGCTTAAAATTAACGGCATAATCATTTTCTTTATCTTTTCCTTTTATTTTTCTTCTTTCCCCCAAAAATTCTGCTTTCTGCAGATTTAGCACGTGGCCGTGTGGGATCAGCACGGGCCTATTAAATCTGCAGTATCTTGGAAAATCGCTTTTTTGTTACTAGAAATCTGGACACGGGGCCGTGTTACAGGAGCACGTGGCCGTGCTGAATTTCCAGTACTGGGAAAGTTTTTCGTAGACAGCACGGGCTGTGCCAGCCATAGCACGGGGCCGTGCTACCCTTATGATTAGGCTTTCTTTTTGTTTTTTCGCAGAAAATCACACAATTCAGTATAATTCACAGGAATACAATTTGGTGCATGACCTCCACCTTCGACAAAGACATAAAAGTACCGCTTGACGAACCCGAGCGCATTTTAAGAAAACGACTTAAAGCCAAAAACCAACAAAAAGCCTCGATCCAAAACCCCCCTATGGCGGATCAACGCACTCTCATGGATTACCTACGGCCTACGGTCGGTAATCTTGGAGCCGCTATTAACCCTCCTAACGTTGATGCTAACAATTTTGAGCTTCTACCGCACCTTATCAAAATGCTCCAAAATTCCACCACTTTCCATGGCCTAGCCGATGAAGATCCCCATCTACATATTACCAACTTCTTGGAAATATGTGATACATTCCGGATCAACGGAGCCTCTAGCGATGCCGTTAGACTTCGTATGTTCCCTTTTTTCCCCTCAAAGACTGTGCGAAAGCTTGGTTAAACACCCTCCCAAGTGGGTCTGTACACACTTGGGATGAACTTGCCCAAAAGTTTCTCTACAAATATTTCCCTCCCGCTAAAACCGCTAAACTCATGAGCGAGATCAACACCTACTCTCAAAAAGACGGGGAATCCTTGTACGAGACATGGGAAAGGTTCAAGGAGCTACTAACGAAATGCCCGCATCACGGTCTTGAATGATGGCAACAAGTGTCCAACTTCTACAACGGACTCTTGCCACACACAAGGAAAATCTTTGATTCCGGCTCCGGGGGACTCCTTGGGAATCGGCGACCCGAGGAAATCCATAATCAAATTGAAGACTTTGCTAAAAAAGTTTTTAATGGGACACTCGGTAACGCCCTGCTTCTTCATACTTTCCATAAATAGAAAGTCTTGTTTGTATTTCTATTTTTGGAAGTCTTGTGTTCTTGTAATCGTTCTTTCTCTATATTCGTTGTAAAATCCGAGACTTGGATCATAAATAAAACTCGTATTTTGTTAAATTCATGTTGTACTTACTTTATACATGCTCATACATTCAATTTCGTGAAACAATTGATATAAATTCAGAATTCTTGGAAATTATGTGCCAAACTTGCAAATACGTGAAACATGCTAATAAGACGTCTTTTGTATGAATACGATACTTATATACGACATTCATACGCTTAATTATAATTGGATTATGTTCATCATACTTGATTTATCCTTAAACTATGCCTATATGACCTAAACAATCCCTAAAACACCTAAAAACCTTAAATATGAAACTTCAGGGGCCAAAACGTCGTTTAATGAAACTTGATCTCACATCAGCCATTCCCCTTGTTTCTGGCCGCGAAACCCACCCTCAGAACCTTCGCTGGCCACGAGCCAGTGTAATCCGGAGATAGCTCACATCAGCTCGTGGATTGGTCGCGAATTTGGTGAGTTTTGAGTGGTTTAACTTGTGCTTCTTGCATTTAAACCTCAACTAACCCAACCCTAACCTTCTCCTATAAATACCAAGCTAATCCAAGATCAAATCACTTTACAAACTCATCCAAATCACTCTAAAACTCTCAAAAACGCAGCTGCAGATCAGTGTTCGAGCAGATTCATCATACTTCACAAAAGTGAGCATAACTCACTCGTTTCTTGTCCGATTTACTCCATTCTTTTTCCTATGTGCTTGGATTGACCTTAGCTTTGATTCCATGGGTTTTTCACAGTAAATCAGTCCCTAGAACGTCACCAAAAAGGCTCCAAAGTTAACTGTTCATTTCTGTTTTGATTAAATCTTTACTAAACTTGTTCAAACTTGAGTCTAACTCATCTCAAACCTATGTCCTTTTGCTTATAACCACTTCTATGGTTAGTTGGGCTTAAAAACAAGGCTGAGACATTCAAAATCAGAGGATTAATCCTCACAAACTTTCTGTTTTTTTCAAGGGTTTGACCCACAAGTGATGTTTAAGTTCAAGACTTGATGTAAGTGTGATTTAGGATTAACTTGGGTTGTCCTACATAAAATCCACACATTGCTTGATAATTTCTTATAGATTAGTGTTTAGTATTCTTGTATTACCTGTAGTTCATGACCCTCCTTGTATGTTCTAACATCAAGTGTAGTGGTGAACACTTAGAGGTGCCTAAATGGAAGACATTCCTTCCTACCTCCTACATGTTTTCTATAACACTTAAGAGGTACCTAAATGGAGGATTCATCCTCCTACCTCATGCTTGAAATATTGGACATAATAATATGTATATAATATATGTAATATACTTAACAAACCGAACCTTTGATGATGAACAAATGGACATTGTCAAGTAGAAAGTTTATCATCCAAGCATCATATGTTAAGGATGGTTATTTTCATATGTTTAAGTTCTTATTGTTTAAATTCCTAAATCTTTAATCTACCATTACTCTCTGATACTCATACGCCTTGTTTACTTCGTGTAGAAGGACTTGGTGTTCCAACCTCCTAATCAACAAAATACTCACTCGCGGACTCTCAAGTTCAAGACTTGCAAAACTGTGAGTACACTTGACCCATTTACTTTTAAAGACACTTTGGGTTGTAACATGTTAATATACAAAATACACACTCACACACTTAACCATTCTTTATACTCTCAATCCGTTATAAATGCTACTTGTTTACTTAGGTTCACGCTAGATTATACATGTTGTATGTCATTAACTTTGCTAAGCCCTCAACTTAACGTATATAGCGCTATAGGAGTAGCACACCACTCGTCGGGGTCTTGTTAAGTCTTTATTCTAAAATGGTCTCGTTACTTTTATGGCGAGGGATGCTAAATACTAGTGGACACTTGGGTTTGACGTATTGCTATGCATGCTAGTTACCTTGTTTACAAATTACCATGTGGATTCGAGAAAATGCTTTTATACTTATGCTATACTTATTCAAACCTTGTGTACTCGCCTTTGCTTTTGCGTTGAAATTATTTTAAACATGTTACAGGTTGAGGATGATGATGCTATGAAACGAAGTGATGATGATGCTATGAAACGAGGTGGCGATGATGCCTAGATACACATTTAGACGTCTTAGGTGTAAATTGTTGTATCAATTTTGTTATGTTTATGTTATGAACAATGTTGTTATTTGAATTTCTTGTAATGTGTTGACAATTTTATTATGAAATGAAAATGGTTGATTTAAATATTGTCACAAATAGTGTTATGAAGTCTCCTGCAATCTATTTCGTCTCATCCCGATGATTCTGCCATTGGTTGGGGTGTGACAGGTTGGTATCAGAGCCATAACTATAGGGAATTAGGTAGAATTGCCATGTTCGACCTAGTCTACAGTAAGAACCATATTTTCGACAATTCTTGATTCTTGCTTAAAATGTTATTCTTCCTACTTTGCTTCTTTCTCTTCTTTTTGGTCTTCATAGTTATATAATGTCTTTCCTAAGACATTTTACACAATACACTTGAAGACTTGAAGACACTCTTTATACAAAAGAGACGAGTTTACCAAATTAGGCGTGAAACCCATAATTTGGTGAACGACTCTCATTCCGCTTATTCTTATTTTGCACGAAATTTCGCCATTAAGCTAGGAGTGACATCCACATCTTAATGGTAAATTTCCAATTCAAACTCTAGTGGACCCTCGTCAAAGTGTTGAAATTATATTTTGACCCTACGAGTACTAACCACATTAGGGTACGAAATCGTCAAGTTAGGGGTGAAACCCGCACCTTGTCGATTAAGTCCCATTCCTCGATTTTCGATCTCGCCAAAGTTTCGATTGATTCAATCTATTAGAGACGTGTAGTACCTGGAAGGGTAAAATACCGTTAATCGCTTCTCGATGAGAGTATCCTACCTATAGGCCAAAGCACGTTTCTCTAATTTGAAAGGACTTTCGATTCACTTTAGAATAGTCGACGTTTCTCTACCCGAAACAATCCTATGTTTTATGAGCCTCTCTTTTATGTGATTCAATTTATATGTGATTTTATACTTGTTACCTCATTCGTTTCAAAACTGTTACACAATTCGCACGTCTCGCGCAATAAAAAACAATAATAATTCTCGTGAACAAACTAAATTTATATTCTTTTACGCATTCATACGTGTTTATACTTGTTGAATACTTGTTAAATTCATGCTAATTGTGTGAACCATGCGTGATACATCATGCTTACATGCTTAAACTTGCAAAACTTATTTTGAATTTATGATCAAGTCTCATCCGTTCCTTCTCTTTCGATTCTTAGATGTCGTCCAATGCCGTGTCGAAGAAGACCAAGTCAAAGAAGGGTTCAACCCCCAACGCCAACTCTGAATCCATGTCAAAAAAGGATTGTATGAAGTTCATGGCCAAGCAAATGGCCAAGGTCAAACCCGATATTGTGAGCAAAATTCAGCCAAACACTGATTCACCGCATGGCTCTGTCGATTCGAAGGCAGAAAAACCCAAGCCAACGTTCCAATTCAAGCAATTTTGGCTTGTAAACCTCTCGAGTTTACAGGCAAAGATGGCGCTACCGCCATGATGAATTGGTTTGACGCGATTGAGCTTACTTTCTTGCAAAGTGGTTGTCCTGATGAGCTAATAACCTTGAACACGTCTGGAGTTTTCCGTTCGAGGGCACTCGAATGGTGGACCACCGAACGCAACAAGAGGAGAAACGATGTTGCACATGCCATGCCTTAGGACGAGCTTAAGGAACTTATGAAAGACCACTTTTGTCCTCCTCACAAACTCCAAAAGTTGCAGAACGAATTTTGAACCTAACGCAGAAGGGGAGCGACATGGATGGTCTGATTACGTGCTTTAAACAACTAAGTGTCCTCTGTCCTGGACAAGTCGACTCCGTCCCCAAAACCATAGCCAAGTTCATTCGTTGTGTTGCACCTTCCTTGGTTATCCATATTGCCTCTGCTTACCCTAAAACCATAGAGGAAGCCTTTAGCATAGCCACTGAACTCAACAACAATTGCGTCCTTCATGGAACCTATGACAAGGTTTCGACGAAGAGTGCGCACCAAGCCGTCACTGATACCACCGATACCACCATCGCTGTTGAACCTTCATCCTCCCAACCAAAGAAAAACTGTGGCAAGAAGCGGAAGGCTTCAAGTCAGAATTGTGCGGTCGTCACTCCGCCAAACCCTTAACCCATCCAATCAGTAGCTGCTGTTAATCCCACCACCCTGGAACCACCAAGAAGAAACTACACTAGGACATGGCCCAAGTGTAACCAATGTTCTTACCATCACCCTACTGGCACCCCATGTCGCAAATGCGCCACCTGTCAAAGGCTGGGGCATTTCGTCGATCGCTGTAACTACAACCCAAAGCCTGCCCAAGGTCAGGCTATCGTTGCAAACCATGTTCCTAATCAGGCTCAACCTCAAGCTGCTCCTGTGCAAGCATGCTTCAAGTGTGGTGATCTCAATCATTTAGCCAATTTGTGTCCTCAGCTTAATCAACCTCAACAGCAGCAATAGGCTCAGCAACCAGCTAGGGGTCGAGCTTTTCTCCTCACTACTACTAAAGCTCAAAATGCGAACGACGTCATTGCTGGTACGTTCCTTGTGAACCATGTTTATGCTTCTTGTCTATTTGATATTGGCGCGGATAAAATTTTTGTGTCGTTAGAATTCGAACCTTTGCTTATGTGTAAATGCTCTAACTTACCAAGATCTTTCGCTGTCGAAGTCGCTAATGGTAAATCCGTCACTGTTGATTCCGTTCTTTACAATTGTTCCTTGATTCTTAATGATCATACATTCTCGATCAATCTTATACCTATGCAAATGGGTAGCTTTGACATCATAGTAGGCATGGACTGGCTTAGGCGAGTTCGTGCTGAAGTCGTTTGTTCTGAAATGTTAGGATCTAAGTTTGGTTTTGATTGTGTTTTACGTTTGAAATAAGATAAAGATGAATGAGTTGTGCAGCAGAATTAAGATGGAAGCAAACTTTTCACAATCAAACAGGAGAATTGCTTTTAACATACAAGTTTAACATTGAACCGAATGATTGAATTTAATTTCAACAACGATTACAATTTGCAAGTATGCAACAAACTCCCCCTCAGCCTGAGCTCATAGTATTTGTTCGTGCAGGAAGAAGATAGTGAAAGAGCTAATAGAACAGTATAGAGCACTGTTCTATTTATAGGCATGATCAAACCACTGAAGCATCTAAGCTGATGTCACCATGAAAGTGACATCTAACCTCCTAACAAACTCTAACCTTTGATCTATACAACCTCTGCTATACTAACTACTGTTATTACATTTCATTACATAAATATATCTAAACTACTGCTGCATCCTTCCACTGATGTGAACCCAACAGTACTTGTCATGATCAGCAGAGCTTGACTCTAGGCAGTAGATTGAACAGCAGAGCTTTAGTCTTTCATCAGTCTTTTACTTGATCAGCAGTTTGTAGGTCAGTAGTTTGTACGATCAGTAGATAGGAGGTCAGTTGATGTTGAAATCACTTTCAAGGGGAGAGACTTGTATACATAACATCTGCTTATTCTGGATCCACTGTTCTGATCCAGTTTTGGCTTTAATTATCTGTTCCTTTGGTAAGGTTCAATCCCAACAATCTCCCCCTGGAACAGATAATGCCAAAACTCTTCATTATTAGTAGATCTTTATTGCCTCATCAGCAGTTACCTTATTTGCCCTTTGAGTTGTAACTCAAAGGCTAAGGTATCTGCGTCATCATCATCCCTGCTAAGTGGAAGATCAAGGAGATCCTGCAAATCTTCAAGACTTAGGCCAAGTGCTTGTTCCCTTGTTATTTTCTTCACTTCTCCACTAGACTTGAACACTGTTAGTATATGGGTCTGTTTGTCAGTTTTCCACTTTAGTACCTTTGAGTCATGTGGGTTTCTTGGGAGATTTTTATTTGAAGAGGTGTTTGGTGATGCTGGCCTATTGATGACTGTCTGAGCAGTACTTGCAGGTTGATCCAAACCAAGAGTCTCTACAATCATTTTCTTTATGCCTTCTTTTACAAGGTCATCACCTTCTATTAGCTCTTGAATGGTTTCAGCACTCAACTATTTTTGTGGCCTTCTTTTAAAGATGGCTGCACCAGCTGGAGCAGTGGATCTCCTGATTTGCAGCTTTGGTGGTCTTTTTGAAACCTCTGCTTTAGGATAGTCAGGCTTTTGTGGAGCATTAGGATCTGTCTTTCTCAATTTCTCTAAACTTTTGTAGGTGGCCCTGATTTTATCTTCTTTCCATCTCAACACTTGATTTAAAGACCCATAATCAGCAGCAGCTAATTCCTCTTTCATTCTCCTCAGCTCTACCTTTTTATCAGGTACATTCTTTTTGAACTTTGCCCACTCTGGAGGAGTATGTTACACTTTATTCTTGATCATGTCTTGAATCCTGGCTGCTTCACTTTCCAGCTCAGGAATGGTCCAGTCTTTATACATGTGTTTTTCTCCTTTGTATTTCTTGTGGGCCATGATGTTTTCAACATAATCTTTTCTCAGGGATTCATCTGCCTATTCTGATACTTGCTGGCACACATTCTTTGCAAATTGTTCCAAAGATCTGACTTGTGTGAGCAAGTATTGATAGTTCTGCTGAATTTCTCTATCAGATTTCCCTTGTGAATTTCTTTTTGAGATATCCTCTGCTTGTTTAGCTTTGACTTTCAGATATTCTTCAATATTATTTGGCCTTGGATAACCTTCAACAGATGGCAAACTCCTTTTAGCAAGATCATCCTCATAGTAGAAAGATTTTATTTTTCTCTGACTGCTATGAGTTCAAGAGGAAATTGAACACCTGCAGGAGCTAATGGTTTTTGAATTTAAGCTGATGAGAGAGGAACAGGCTTTGGTATTGTGACAAGTGATAGAGATTCTGAAGATGTTGGTAGTGGTGATGGAGAATCATCATCAGGTATGAAAATCCTTCTCCTTTTTTATTATAGGAGAGGCTGATGATGCTTTGGATGGATCAGTGGTTTGTGATTGACTAACAGTTGTTGAAACAACTGGTGTTTCAACCACTGTTGTCATTACAACAGATGTTGTAACATCTGTTGTCTTCTGCTTTTTGGTAGGAGGCGATGGTGGTGATGTTGTTTTTGGTGGTGATGGTGGTGGTGGTAAGGAAGTGGTTGTGGTGTGTGTTGAAGTGGTGTGTGTTGAAGTGATAGCAGATGTTGAAACAACTGGAGTACCAGCAGATGTTGATACAGCAGGAGTTACAACAACTGTTTGGGTGGAGGTATGATGTTGGGGGCTTTTGGATGGTGGTTTTGGAGTATGCTTTGTGAGTCTGGATGGTATGGATTTGGGTTCCCTCACTTTTCTAGTGGCATTTCTTTTTGGCACAGGATTTTTAACATCCTTTGGCTCAGAACAACCCTGCGCATTCAGCTCCATGTAAGCTCTTTTCTCCTCATTCCATCTTGACATATCCTTTGCCTCTCTGTCCCCTTTTTACACTTGCTATAGCTTCATCAAGTGCATTTTGGGTAACATCAACCCTTTTGCTACCATCTGGCAAGGGAATCTTTCTAGTCATGGCATCCTTTTCAGGTTCAATGTAAAGACCATCATCTATCCCTTCTTCTTCCACTCCTAAATTTTCTCCCCCTTTTGGCATTATCTAGGGATAATTGATCAATAAAGAGAACAGTTGGAGGAGCAGTGCTAGTGGTTTTCAATATGTGGGCCTTGATAGCCTTGATGTCTGCTTGTGTGTTCTTGAACCTAGACTCCATTGTGTTTCTCAGCTCTTGTACAAGTATTGCATGTTGTTGATCAGCCATTTGTTTTTGTTGTTGGAGAAAAGGTTGAAATAGATTCCAGAGCTCATTTGCAACAGGTGCTTGTGGTGGAGCAGGTGCTTGAGGTGGAACAACAGTGGATTGCACCTTTTGTACTTTCAACAACTGTTGCAGCATTTCTTTGATTTCTGCAACCGAAGTATCCAGTTTTTCAACACGTTCCGTCAATTTAAGGTACTTTAGACCATCACCCAATTTAATGGGATCATCTAATTTCCCACTAGTAGTGGTTTTATCAGTGGTTGAGGTAGGGAGTGTACTCCAAAAATTAACCACTGATGCCCCTTTTTCTTGGTACTGGGGTCTTCTTCCTTCAACACTTGATAGCCTTTTGATGTTGCCAGTGGTCAAAACAACTCAACTGGTGGATGTCAGAGGTGCTATGGAAGGAATTGCCTCCAAGGAAGTCTTATTGATGTAACCATTGTCCAAGTGCAAACCAGTGGGTTCAGCACTTGTAGTGGCTGCTTCACTTGGATTACCACCAAGAGTTACTTGTAACTCAAGGGGTGTAACCTCCTCAGGCATTGTTGGTGGGTTAACTATGATTGATACATCAGACCCAGTCATTGGTTGAAGTATATTATCATTTACAGGTGATTGAGAAGGACTGGTTTGTGCCTGGTTCAAATCAATAGCATCCAACAAAAGTTTAGTTGGTGGGGGAATTGTGGATGTGATGTTTGGTGTAGAAAGAGAATTTGCCCCGGGCATTGGGCAGTGGATGATGGAAGCAAGTGATTCCAGAGCATCATATTGTGGTGTCCCTATATGTACAACCTGTTCTTTTTTAGAAGAAACAGGAGGAGTTTCAGTTATGGGTTGAGATATTTGTACCAACTGTTGTGAGGAAGAAGCAGCAGTGGTTTCTGGTGACTTTTGTGCTGTCACTGGCAGTTGCTCTGGTATCTCATCCTCCAGAGTTGCCTTTTTGATAGGTTTGGGGGGTTTTTGAGTTTTCTTTTTGTTTGGCTTTTTGGTGATTATAGGTGTGGGTTTCAAAGCAGTTGTTTTGCTACTTTGATCACCTTGAGCAGTGGGCTCAGCAGCAGATACCTGAGGAGCAGTGGTAGCTGCTAAATTCTGCTCAGGCACCTCTGCTTGTGTTTTGCAAGGTGTTGACATTCTTGTAAAATTTTCAGCAGTTAAACTGTTTATTTGAAAAGATTCACCTTGTTTTATTGCAGCAGCATCATTCTTTCCAAGTTTCTTTTAGTAACTTAAAAATCTTGGAAAAAGTAAGAATGGCTTTTTATCAACATTTTAAACCAGATCATTAAAGATTTTCTGGGAGTAATTGAAATCTTCATCTTGAAGTATAGCATATCCTAGATTTTGAATCTTTAATGGTATTTCATTAAAAGAGGTGGTTTTGTTTGAAACACATATAAGCAGAGTATGAAACAAAAATCTTGTTGCAGGTGGAAAATTACCTTTTTGTAAGGTATCCCTTTTTATTTGCTCTGCATAACCCCTTTTAAGGAAATCAGTTGTAACAACTCTCATCAAAAGTCATAATTATTAAATTAATTTGACCAATAGGAAACCCTAATTGAGACACCCAAGTGATTCTGCGCAAACCCTAAAATTTTCATAATTTTCAGAATCAGGATTAGGGCCCCTAAAACTCAGGGGGGGTTAAACCCTATTGACGATTATCCACTTAAAACGTAGGCAGAAAGGAATTTTTAGAAACCGTCGACTCAGCTGAGCTAGTCCCACACGTGGCAACCCTATGCATGAAAATAGTTCTCACGCGGGCCGCCTCAAGTTAGCTTAATTCTCACGCGGGCCGCCTAAGGGAAAAAATTCACCTATAAATACAGGAGCTTGGGACTTGATTCTGGGAGTTGAAACGACGAAGAAATTCCAATTCTACACGGAGTTATGCTCTGTATACTCCAATTAACACACACGATTCACTAATCGACGCCGCAATCAGGGTATTAGCACAATCGCTGCTACGATTCATTTTCCGACGATCAATATATCCAATGAATGTTTAAGTGCCGCCCACATTAGGGTTATACTTTATCGTTCGTCATTAATTTGACGGATCATCGTTAATTCGATGGATGAAGTATTGTACTTTATCGTTCGTCATTAATTTGACGGATCATCGTTAAATCGATGGATGAAGTATTGCACTTTGTCGTTCGTTGTGAGAATTTGATCTCGTGAGTTATCGTAATTGCTGGATTGATTACTAACCCAGTTTTGTGTGCCTGTTATTAAATTTAGGAAAAGGCTAAATCAGTAGGCCAAACTCTGCCCGTATAAATCTGCAATGTGAGTCATTCTCCTTTTCTCACAGTTTGTGAGTCATTCTCTTTTTATCAAATATTTTACAATACCTCAAATTATTTTCAAGGTTATATTACAGGGACTAAGTCGTGGATATCTTGAATTACTGGTTAGTGGGGTATTGTGCACATTACTAATTTTCTCCCAGTTAGGTTCATTGACCTACTCGGGATAATCACTATTAGGTTCATTGACCTACAGGGATAATCGTCACTATTTAGGTTCATTGATCTAAATAGTGGTATGACCATCGTCACCATTGTGACAGAATGCCAGATAAAAATAAGATAGAAGCCATTGTAATCGCTCTTATGCTGTAATTGATAACTATGCATCATTATGCAAAATAGAATGATTCACTCAGTATTTCCCGCTGACAAAACCTTTTTCAAACATGTTTCAGGTGACCTGTTATGAACCAGGAAAAGTGCCATATAGCACTACAAGCTCAAAGAAGTGGCTCAGTATAAAATAAAGAAACATGTTTTGTAAAATAAAAGATTTCGTTGTGAAATCAAACTATTGTAAATTACCGGGTTTATCCCGAATTGATAAATAAAATAATCGGGAAATATTTTACTTTTAAAAAGATCCTGATGATAAACTTCCGCTGTTAAACTCAATTAAATACATACCACGGGATTTCTGTCCCGCGGCTCCTGAAACGGGTCAAACCGGGTCGGGGGCCGTGACAGAAAAAAAGTGGTATCAGAGCCACTGATTTAAGCCAATTAAGTATTTAGAAAATACTTAATTTTTATTTATTACTATTTTGTGATTATATGTTTTAATTATTTGACTAATTTTGAACAGTATGGGCAGATTTTTATATGTTAGCTACTGTAGTAGTAAATATAAATCTTTATTCAAAGTTTAGCACTTTTATTATCTAAAGTCTATAAACCTTATTCAGTAAATAAATTTACAAATAAAACCTAGTATGTTTTCATATTCGGTTGTTTCATAGTTACCCAATATGAAATAATATTTAAAAGTTTTCTATGAAATTTGATATAATTTTTCAAACTTAGTAATTGTGTGTATCTTGCATAAACAGCATGAGTGATCTGTCGGAAGCCCTTCAGAATTTAAATCTCTATCCAGTAAGAATCGAAGTTTCCAGAGATTTCAATAGGTATATTCCAGACATAGAAGAACCTATAGAATTCAACGCTTTACCTCTTGAGAAACCTAAACCTAAGAAAATGGAAATTGGGGAAAGTTCTAGGCAAATTGAGGGATTACCATCTCAAGAAGAACTAGAGTTTATAATGGCAACCGATGATACTATTGAGCCTGTTAATGAAAATGATTTTATTCATTCTCTTAAAACACAACTACCAATGAATTCAGAACCAGCTATTCCAAACCTTTCAATCCACTCGCAAATAGACGAATGGGTGACTAATGAAATACTGTTACAAAACCATCCCTATAGGCTTTTTCCTAAGTTCAAACTAGAACCTTTATCAAATTCACCAATAAGTAATGAGAATATGGCTAAACTCCATCATTTTGACAAAATGGATGCTGGGAATAGGATCCAAGAAATTTTGGGACAGATCTCTTGGAAATGCGATGAGAAGGAACGCCGTTACTAGAACATCACCTGACAAAGGATAGGGGATTATGAAACTATGATTGTGTAATAGTAATAGTAAAATCAGTATGTGTAAAATAAAAATAAAACGGTTGTATATAAAAGCATGATATAAGGAAATTTTAGAAAGTTACAATTTTGTTTGTATATTCGTTTACGTGATTATGTGCAATTAATTATAACATTGGATTATTTCCTTTATACTAATTATGTATCTATAAATTAGATATCAGATGGAAAATGCTAATAATGAACCAGTTAATGAAGTTAATCAATCTGAGCAACAACCGGGGAATCAATATGTAACTAGGCAAGATATAGAAAATATCCTTGCTCAAGGGATAGCCAACGCTATTCCAGGAATAGTTGCTCAAGGGATAGCCAATGCTATTCCAGCAATCATTGCTGCTGTTAAAAATCCAATCGAACCGCAACAAGTTGTTCCTAGTAAACGCATTTCTGAAGATAATTTCAGTAATAGCGTAAATGGAGGCGGTAATCATGTTAATCATGATAATGAACCACGGCAAGCTCCGCTCCCTAAGAAAAGGAAAGTTGCAACACCTGGTTGCACTTACAAAGAATTTCTTGCTTGTAAACCCACTGAGTTTGCAGGCAATGAAGGAGCGACTGCGACACTTGCGTTGGTTAGAGAAAACTGAGGCAGTAATTGCCATAAGTAAATGTGCTCAGGATGATCAGGTCATGTATGCGTCAAACCTTTTCAAAGAAGTGGCGCTAGAATGGTGGAATACGGTGTTACAAGCTAAAGGAAGAAATAGGGCTTATGCCATGAAATGGGAAGAATTTAAGAGTCTTGTAGAAAGAAAATTCTGTCCTGAATATGAAAAAGATCAAATGGCAAATAAGTTTCTAACCCACCGGATGGTGGATGTAGATTGTCGAGGGTATACTACGACATTCTTCGAATATGCTCGAGTGGTACCAACCCCTGGCTTCGCCAGAGCCGGTACTTATTTCTCGTTATATTTGGGATTGATTTCCGAAATCCGTAATATCGTCAAGGCTGCGAAACCTCATATGATTGATGATGCAGTAGAATTAGCCAATACTCTGACTGACGAACTAGTACGGACAAGAGAAGAAAATAGAAGGAAGGAAGTAGCCCAAAAGATTACCCAAGAATTCCGTTCAGGTAACTATAACAATTTCAAGAAAAGAGAGAATGGGCAATCTACCACTATCCATTTTGCAATTCTTGCAAAAGGAAGCATTTTGGAAAATGCAAAGGATATTGCAATTTTTGCAAATTCCGGGGGCATCAAGAAGAAGACTGCAGGAGGAAGAAATTTTCAGTTTGCTATAACTGTAGAGAAACTGGACATCTTAGGCCAGATTGTCCCAAAACTGAATAAACCATTTGACAATCAAGCCAAACCAGCAGAAGGAGCAAAAAGGAATATAAGAGCCTTCCAGCTGACTACTCAAGAAGCCGAGATGATTCCAGATGTGATAGCCGGTATGTTCTTAGTTTAACAACGCTTACACAATAGTATTAATTGACTCTGGTGTAAACCAAAGTTTTATAAATACTTTACTCTGCCAAACTCTTAACTTACCGTTAACCAGCATTAGATAAAGTTCTACAGTAAAATTTGTAGATGGGAATTTAGTTAAAGTAAATAAGGTTCTGCAAAACGTAGAAATAGAACTTTTAAGTCATAAATTTCATGCAACCATATTGGTTGAATTCGATGTTATATTAGGAATGAATTGATTAGTAAACAACTATGCTCGAATTATCTCTGATAAGAATTCTATAGAAAATTGTGCACCCACTGGAAAAGTAATAATGATTAAGGAGATAAATCATGTAAAACCATAAGTTCATATCTAATAAAAGTTGTTAGTTATGAACGAAAAGCAAGGAATAGTATATATGATTTTAAAAATCATCAATACTAAAGATAAAGAAATTAAGGAAATTTCTGTAATTTCAGAATACCCAGATGTATTTCCAGAAGATTTACCTGGATTGCCACCAGATAGGAAGATAGAATTTAGGATTCATCTAAATTCCAGGATTTTACCGATAAGCCAGGGAACCTTATCGGGTTAGCACAATATTGGTTGTTAAGAAAAAAATATGGTTCGATGAGAAAGTGTATTGATTATAAGGTTACAATTAAGAATCAATACCTAGAATTGATGATCTATTCAATCAAATTCCAGGGAAATAGATATTTTCCTAAGATTGACTTATGTTCCAGATATCATCAATTGAAAGTACAAGAGGAAGACAATACCTAAAACTGCTTACAGAACTAGGTATGATCATTACGAAATTACAGTCATGCCCTTTGGGTTAACAAATGCACCTGCAGTATTCATGGACATGATAAATAGGATCTGTACACCATATTTGGATAAATTGGTAATTGTCTTCAACGAAGATATACTTATTTATTCCAAAAATCAGGAAGAACATTTTCAGCACTTGCATGTACTCTTAACTTTGTTAAGAAAAGAGAAGCTTTACGCCAAATTTTCGAAGTGTGAATTTTGGTTACAAGAAAATGCAATTCTTAGGACATATGGTGAATCATGAAGGTGTTCATTTAGATCCTGATAAGATATTACCAAAATGCAAGGTTTCCTAATCCGCAATGGAAATTTGAAGTTTAGTCGGATACTACAGACGATTTATTAAGGATTTTTCTAAGATAGTTATATCATTAACTAAGTTAACTTGTAAAATAGCTAAGTTTGAATGAGGATCTTAAAGCAGAAATTAACCAAATACTCAGATATTAGCCTTATGAACTAAAGATTTTGAAGTATAAGGTAATGCTTCAAAATTAGGATTTGAATGCATGTTAATGCAACGCAAAAAGGTAATTGCGTATGCATCAAGGTAATTGACAAAGAACAAAGGAACTATACCACTCATGAGTTAGAATTAGGAACCATAATTTTTGCCTTAAGATTTGGAAACATTATCTGTATGGAAGTAAGGGTACTATTTATACGGATTATAAGAATTTAAGATATATATTTTTGGGCAAAAAGAATTAAACATGAGACAAAAGAGATGAATGAAAATCCTAAGTGACTACAACTGTGATATTCAGTATCACAAAGGAAAGGATGAAAACGGCTAGAGATAGTCAGAAAAGTTATATAGATAATAAATGAAAGCCGTTGGAGTTCGAGTTGGAGACAAAATGTAATTGAAAGTATCTCCTTGGAAAGGAGTAAGAAAGGAAAGCTAAGTCCAAGATACGTAGGACCATTTCAGTAATCCAACATATAGGACTAGTTACTTATCGTTTACAACTACCAGGAAGATTAGCTGGAGTACATGATGTATTCCATATATCCAATTTCAAGAAATATCTATCAGATAAATCTTTGGGTATTACCTCTTCAAGATATAGAGGTAAACGAAAAGTTAAAATATGTGAAAAAAAACCTCTTCAGATAGAAGATAGAAAAATCAAATGATTAGTGTTAGTTCAAGTAAAGTGGGATTCAAAGATAGGACCTTAATACACTTGGAAACTGGAAATTGAAGCGAAAGTATACTCAATTATTCCGGTAAATCTCGAGGACGAGATTTTTCTTAAGGTGGGGAGAATGTAACAACTCTCATCAAAAGTCATAATTATTAAATTAATTTGACCAATAGGAAACCCTAATTGAGACACCCAAGTGATTCTGCGCAAACCCTAAAATTTTCATAATTTTCAGAATCAGGATTAGGGCCCCTAAAACTCAGGGGGGGTTAAACCCTATTGACGATTATCCACTTAAAACGTAGGCAGAAAGGAATTTTTAGAAACCGTCGACTCAGCTGAGCTAGTCCCACACGTGGCAACCCTATGCATGAAAATAGTTCTCACGCGGGCCGCCTCAAGTTAGCTTAATTCTCACGCGGGCCGCCTAAGGGAAAAAATTCACCTATAAATACAGGAGCTTGGGACTTGATTCTGGGAGTTGAAACGACGAAGAAATTCCAATTCTACACGGAGTTATGCTCTGTATACTCCAATTAACACACACGATTCACTAATCGACGCCGCAATCAGGGTATTAGCACAATCGCTGCTACGATTCATTTTCCGACGATCAATATATCCAATGAATGTTTAAGTGCCGCCCACATTAGGGTTATACTTTATCGTTCGTCATTAATTTGACGGATCATCGTTAATTCGATGGATGAAGTATTGTACTTTATCGTTCGTCATTAATTTGACGGATCATCGTTAAATCGATGGATGAAGTATTGCACTTTGTCGTTCGTTGTGAGAATTTGATCTCGTGAGTTATCGTAATTGCTGGATTGATTACTAACCCAGTTTTGTGTGCCTGTTATTAAATTTAGGAAAAGGCTAAATCAGTAGGCCAAACTCTGCCCGTATAAATCTGCAATGTGAGTCATTCTCCTTTTCTCACAGTTTGTGAGTCATTCTCTTTTTATCAAATATTTTACAATACCTCAAATTATTTTCAAGGTTATATTACAGGGACTAAGTCATGGATATCTTGAATTACTGGTTAGTGGGGTATTGTGCACATTACTAATTTTCTCCCAGTTAGGTTCATTGACCTACTCGGGATAATCACTGTTAGGTTCATTGACCTACAGGGATAATCGTCACTATTTAGGTTCATTGATCTAAATAGTGGTATGACCATCGTCACCATTGTGACAGAATGCCAGATAAAAATAAGATAGAAGCCATTGTAATCGCTCTTATGCTGTAATTGATAACTATGCATCATTATGCAAAATAGAATGATTCACTCAGTATTTCCCGCTGACAAAACCTTTTTCAAACATGTTTCAGGTGACCTGTTATGAACCAGGAAAAGTGCCATATAGCACTACAAGCTCAAAGAAGTGGCTCAGTATAAAATAAAGAAACATGTTTTGTAAAATAAAAGATTTCGTTGTGAAATCAAACTATTGTAAATTACCGGGTTTATCCCGAATTGATAAATAAAATAATCGGGAAATATTTTACTTTTAAAAAGATCCTGATGATAAACTTCCGCTGTTAAACTCAATTAAATACATACCACGGGATTTCTGTCCCGCGGCTCCTGAAACGGGTCAAACCGGGTCGGGGGCCGTGACATCAGTTTTTAACTCTTTTTTGGGAAAAGAAGTTTTACCTTGTTGATCATTGAGTTCAAAGACTTCCGAGATGGATTTTGGTGTGATTTTGATAGCTTTACCCTTTAGAGAAGAGTTAATGGCTATGACAGTCTCGCCTTGTTTGTCAAGGGTTACATTTTTCCAAAACTCCCTTTGGGTCGCCAAGTAAATGGGTGCATCTGCTATAAGCAAAGTTTTGTACTTTGACGCATACATGAGATCAATGATGGAATCAAAAGCATCGGTGGTGCCGGGTTTTGTGAGAAGACCCAGAAGGTTGTGAGAAGGTTTATGTGGGATTTTGATAGGTTTGGCCTTTTGAGAGGCCTCTTTTGAGGATGATTTGGAAATGGGTTTTGCAGATGGCTTCGATTTTGTCATTTTGGAGATGATGATCGAAGAAAGTTATGAAGAAATTTGAGGAGACGAGATGAAAAACTGCTTTGAGAAGAGAATTTTTAAGAATTCAATTCGACAATAAAACCCTGTTTGGGGTTTTGAAAGGGGTTTTATGGAGAAAAAGTGAATGCTGACGTGGCAGTGGTTACAAAAGGTCTGACTGCTATGTACTGTCCACGTGCCAACCCCTGATGAAATGAAGGACAGTACTTTTATGAAAACTACTGATGAAAGGCAGTGGTTACAACGGTAACAAATGGAAGCAGTGGGTGATTTTCACTATCAGTAGATAGCACATCAGTGGATAAAACACTGATTTTGAGCATCAGTGCTTATCAGGAAAATGAGAGGACAGGGGTTGACTTTCAGCAGTGGATAGACTTTGAAGTAGAGCAGACTTTTGAACAATTAGTGGTTATGGCAGACTTTTAAGGATTTTAATGAAAACTTCATTTTCAGCTATTTTTAAGGATGGATTTTTGATTTTCTGAAAACATTTTAATGCTTTTATTCATGGAAAAACAAGATGTTGCTTGTTATTCCATGTTTAGCATGTCAATCCTAGAGACCAAGCTTTCAAAGGTGGATGTATCTAATGGTTTTGTGAGCACATCTGCCAGCTGGTCTTTAGTTGGAACATGATGCAGAGAAATCAAACCTTTTTCATAGCAATCCCTCACAAAGTGATGTCTGATGTCGATGTGCTTGGTGGTTGAATGGGAAACTGGATTTTTGATGATATTTTCTGTTGACTGGCTATCCAACATGAGTGGTGTCTTTAAGGCAGTGATACCAAAATCCAGCAACTGATTTTGAAGCCACAGGAGTTGGGCTGTACAGCTTGCAACAGCAATGTATTCTGCTTCAGCAGTGGATGTTGAAACAGCTGCTTGCTTTTTGCTTTGCCATGAAACTAAGCAATCACCTAGAAACTGGCACCCTCCTGAGGTGGACTTCCTTGTGGTGTTACATCCAGCAAAGTCACTGTCTGAAAATCCTGAAAGCTTGATATTCCCATTAGCTGGATACTAGATACCAAGTGTGGGAGCACTTTTTATGTATCTGAATATCCTTTTTATAGCAATAAGGTTGGATTTTCTAGGGGCTTATTGACTTCTTCCACAAACACATGTTGCAAACATGATGTCTGGCCTAGATGCAGTTAGGTACAACAAAGACCCAATCATGCTTCTATATAGAGTTTAGTCAATTAGCTCATCCTTTTCATCAGACATGACTAGCTTATTTGTTGCCATGGGTGTGCTGCATGGTTTACAATCATTCATATCAATTTTTTTTAAAAGTTCTTTAGCATATTTGCTTTGATGAATGAAGGTTCCATTTTGCATTTGCTGAACTTTGAGACCAAGAAAGCATTGCAGCTCACCCATTGCACTCATTTCAAACTCAGCTGTCATGAGTTGCCTGAACTCTTCGCACATTTTATTACATGTGCTTCCAAAAATAATGTCATCCACATAAATTTGGACAATCATTAAATCCTTTCCTCTCCATTTTAGAAACAGTGTTTTATCAATGGTACCTCTTTTGAAACCATTTGAGAGTAGAAAGGTGGAAAGAGTTTCATACCAGGCCCTAGGTGCTTGTTTCAGGCCATACAAGGCTTTGTTTAACCTGTAGACATGATCTGGATAAAATGGATCCTCAAAACCTGGAGGTTGACAAACATACACCTCTTCTTGAATTGTACCATAGAGGAAAGCACTTTTTATATCCATTTGGAACACCTTCATTTTGTGGTTGACAGCAAAGGCCAGGAACAGTCTTATAGCTTCCAATCTTGCTACAGGGGCAAAAGTTTCATCATATTCTATCCCCTCTTCCTGTCTGTAACCTTGAACCACAAGCCTAGCTTTATTCTTGACAACAATGCCCCTTTCATCAGTTTTGTTTTTGAAGACCCACTTTGTGCCGATGGGGCTTACATCTTTTGGCAGTGGTACAAGCTCCCATACTTGTTGTCTTTTAAACTGTTGGAGCTCCTCTTGCATGGCTTCTACCCAGCTGTTGTCTTTCAGTGCCTCTTGGTACTTGACTGGCTGATGGAGTGATAGAAAACCAGCAAAAAGACAAATGTTTTGGGTTTGGCTTCTTGTGAGCACCCCTTCATTTATGTTGCCAATGATTTGGTCAGGTGGATGAGATCTCAAGAAGATTAAATCTCCTTGGTATGGTATGATGGAATTTGTTGGTGAAGGCTGCAAATGTGTATCATCTGAGCTAACCACTGCTGGTGACTTTGATGATCCAGCAATGGCTTCAAAAGGTGGTAGAATAGGAGGCAAAGGTGTGGACACATGCTGACTTTGATCCACTGTTTGAGGACTTTTATCAACAGTGCTTGATGATGTGGAAGAAGTGGTTAAGGGGCTACTTTGGTCAACAACTATTGAGGTAGCAGTGGTTGAGCTTTGACAGCTGTTTTGAACATCTGCTGCTCTTCCCATTCTGACAGACTTTTGTGGAATGATGATTTCATATCCATAGTCTGGGGTTGAATCCTCTGATGGACCTGCACTGTTAGTCTTGATAGCAGTGTTTTCAAAAGTGAATTTATCAAGATCAAACAAATCTGCAGGATTTGCTGGGATTTTCATTGATGAAAGTTCATTGAACTTTACATTCAAGGTCTCCTCCACTGCTTTGGACCGTGTATTAAACACTTTGTAGGCCTTGGCAGTGGTTAGGTATCCCAGGTGATAACCACAATCTACTTTGGCTGCAAATTTTGAGATGGAATCTTTTAAATTTAAGATAAAGCATGGGCAGCCAAATACTTTAAAATATGAGATCAGTGGTTTGATTTTATAAAGAATTTCATGAGCAGTCTTTTTGTGCCTGGGGTTTATTAAAACTCTGTTTTGGACATAGCAAGCAGTGTTTACTGCCTCTGCCCAAAAAGTTAATGGCAAACCTGAATTAGCAATCATGGTTCTGGCAGCCTCAATCAAAGTTCTGTTCTTTCTTTCAACTACCCCATTTTTCTCTGGTGTTCTAGGGATGCTGTACTGCCTTACAATCTCTTTCTTCACACAGAAGGCATCCAACTCCTTATTTTTGAATTCTGTGCCATTCTCACTCCTGAAGACTCTTACTGGAAGGTCAAATTGCTTTTCAACCTGTGTCACAAAGTCTTGAAAAATGCCTACAGTCTCATCTTTTGAGTGTAAAAAGAAAGTCCATGTAAACTTAGAGAAGTCATCAATAATAACCAAACAATATCTCTTCTTCTTGAGACTCATGACTTGAACTGGGTCAAACAAATCCATGTGCAGCATTTGCAAACACTGGGTTGTTTTGGACTCTTCAATGGACTTAAAGGAGCTTTTATGCTGTTTTCCTTTTAAACAGGAAATACAATGCTCATGACATGAAAACAATTTTTGTGGTAAGCCTCTTACCAAGCCATTTTTTGAAATTTCAGTGATTGTCTTGAGATTTGTGTGCCCCAATCTTCTGTGCCAAAGTTCTGTCTCTTTGTTAGAGGCAGCTGAGAACAGACATGCATCAGTTCTGGGACACTCTTTTGACATATCAACAACATAAACATTGCCACTTCTTTGAGCAACAAGTTTTGTTTTTCCAGTTTTGATTATTGCTTCAATCATTTCAACCATTTTTGGTCCAACAATCCTACAACACTCCTTTGTGAAGAATGACCCATACCCCTTATCACTCATTTGTGAAACACTTAGGAGGTTGAATTTTAGATTGTCTATCAGATTGACATTTTCAAATTTTACATTTCCAGACTGTACTGTACTAGACCCTAGAACTTTCCCTTTACTATGATTCCCAAAGGATATATCACCCCCTCCATGGATTTTGAAATCTTTGAGTAGGGCTTTACATCCTGTCATGTGCCTGGAGCCTCCACTATCTACATACCAAAGGCTATCTAAGCATGCAGAAGCTCCCTGCACATGAAGTAAAAGGATTAGTTCATTAGGGTTTCCAAAGCCAATAAGGCTTTGGATGGGGTCTCAACAGTGTCTAGGATGGATGCAGATTGATGGACAGTGGTTAGGTCAGGGGTTTGGACAGTTTTAGGACTGTTTCTTTCTAACCACTGTTGTGGGTTTTGATCAATCACCTGTTGATACCCAAAAGGATGCATGTTCACTCTTGGTTTAGAGGGCCTTTTGTAGGTCTCATAAACGTGTGGAATCCTTTGGTAAGATGATTGTCCCTTGCCTTTTCTGAATTGGCTGGCAGGGGGTGCATCAGTCACTTGAACATCTCTTTGGACAGATGTTTGATTCAGCTGTTTTGTAATAGCTGTTTGGACTGGCACAAACAGTGGTTGATTCTTGGTGAATTTGACAGATGATGTTGATGGACTCAAAGATTTTTTAGCAGTGTACTCATTCTTTTTCACATCAAAGTTTTTGAGATACACACATGCTTGAGTTTTGTGGTTTGATTTACCACAGATGGTGCAGCTTTCAGCAGGAACAATGACACTTGTTTTGTTTAGATCATATGCTTTTAGATGAAAACAGTCTTTTGTTAGATGGTTTCTCTTTTCACAAAATTCACAAAACAAATTTTTGACCTTTTCTCTTTTCTTCCTTTTCTCAGACTCCTTTGCAATAGAGTTTTGAACCACTGTTGGGATGTCTTTGATAGGAATGACCTTTGCTTTTGGAGTTGTGACACCATCAGTGATTGTAAAGTCCATAGGCTTGAAATTTTCAAGAATATCACACTCATCAGACCATGTGGGTTTAAATTGGTATTTCTCAATTTCCTCAAAAGTTGAGGATCCCACGGATCTTTCCAAAGTGATTTTGTTACCAAGTTTGTCGGTTATTTTAACCTCTTGGCCATTCTTGTTGGTTGGTATAATTTCAGATGAACCAGCTTGTTTTCCAGCAGTGTTTTCAAGATCATCATATTTTCTATATCCTATACCAAACTTAACATTGCTTTCAAGCTGTTTCTCAAGCATAACCTCATACCCTTTGCAAGATTCCATCCACCTTTCACAAGTGATCTGGGTGGACTCCAACTCCTTTTTGCAAACTTGGTATTTCTCTACCATAGTTTGGAGTTGAGTCTTGGTTATGCTTTGCTCTTCTTTGAGACTGCTGATTTCTTTGTCTTTTTCAGCCAATTTGTTTCTAAGTTCTTTTAACAACTTTTCAAATTTGACTTCATCAGTTAAAATTTTATCCCTGAGGTTTTCATTTACCTCTTTGATGTTAGCAAATGCAATAATGCATTCGTCTGAACACAGTTTTTCAAGAACTTGAGGTGTTACCTTAGCAGCAACCATCATGGCACAGTCACATTGATGATCACCTTCTTCATCAACTCTCTCTTCTTTCTCACCTGCTTTCTTTTCTTCCTTGTCTTCTTCGGGCTAGGGGTCAGTCAGTGGTTCAATCAGGGTTTCTGAATTTTCTCCCAGCAGTAGTTCACCAGCAACTGCAGTAACCACTGCTTCAGCCACTTTATCCACTGTTTCAACACTTAGCTGTTCACCTTCAGTTTCTACCCCTTCTGGTATTGACTATAATGCCATCAAACAAAATTCATCATTAGAAGGATCATTAAAAGCATTGAGTGCAAAATTTTCATCACCAAGCTCATCAGGCATGCTGCTCCAGTCAACAAAACCTTGAGTGAAAAAGCTTTGCTGATCTGGTTGTGTTACTGTTGGAGCAGCTGGTTGAGGTGCAACAGGTTGCAATTGTGCCTGAGGGACAAGGGTTTGAACATATTGAATTTGTGGAACAGTTGTTTGAACATAATGCACAGGCACAGGGGTTGCAGCATAGTGAGCAGTGTTAACCTGGGCAGCAGGGGTATATTGGGTATAGTGCACAGTGCTTTGGTGTTGTGGTCTAGGATTTGAGCTGGGATGAGTGATTATTGGACCTGTGTTTTAACTCCTGCATTCCCTAGCAAAATGACCTAGCCTATTGCACTTATAACACTTAATTTTTGACTTATCCAACCCCACTTTTAAATTCCCATGTAACCCTAGGAATTTTCTCCCTGTTCTTTTATAGAATTTGCTTGTTCTTACACTAAGCAAAGCCAATTGATGCAAAATGTCCATTTCTTCTAAGTCAGTGGGATCAAAGTGTTGCAAATCATTGAGTTCAAAACACAAGTTATCTGACATCTGGTTTTCACAATTTGCAGTAAAAGCATAATTGGCAGAGTGAGAATCAGGGTTGTTGAAATTTCCACCAGCAGTTATATCAATAAAGTGATCATAACCCTGATCCTTACTACTGCTACCAGATTCTTCCTGACCAAACAGAGCTGTGCTGCCAAAGGAATAATCATCAGCAACTTTGCCAGACTCTTGCAACTTCTTTTTCTGGTTTAGGTACGAACTTCTTTGCATCCTCAGCACTTGGCACCATAGGAACATGGGGACCAAAAACAACAGACCTCCAACATCCAGTGTTCTGTTGAGCAAGGATGTGACCCATCCTTCTCTGCCAGATGTTGTATTCATTACGTTTAAGCATGGGTGGTTTGAAAAGATAGCCAATGTTATTCTTATCATCTTGTGATTGTGACGTCATCCTGGTTGTTTTACAGGCACTGATTAATCAACTTTGATGGTGATTAAACCTTGCTCTGTTTTTCAACAAAACGAACAAACTATCAGTATCAACGATTATGAGCTGAACTATTTATGTCAAAGTGATTGTTAAATCAAATTTGACTGTCCAAGCTCTGATACCAATTGTTAGGATCTGAGTTTGGTTTGATTGTGTTTTACGTTTGAAATAAGATGAAGATGAATGAGTTGTGCAGCGGAATTAAGATGGAAGCAAACTTTTCACAATCAAACAGGAGAATTGCTTTTAACATACAAGTTTAACATTGAACCGAATGATTGAATTTAATTTCAACAACGATTACAATTTGCAAGTAATCAACAAACTCCCCCTCAGCCTGAGCTCACAATATTTGTTCGTGCAGGAAGAAGATAGTGAAAGAGCTAATAGAACAGTACAGAGCACTGTTCTATTTATAGGCACGATCAAACCACTAAAGCATCTAAGCTGACGTCACCATGAAAGTGACATCTAACCTCCTAACAAACTCTAACCTCTGATCTATACAACCTCTGCTACACTAACTACTGTTATTACATTTCATTACATAAAGATATCTAAACTACTGCTGCATCCTTCCACTGATGTGAACCCAGCAGTACTTGTCATGATCAGCAGAGCTTGACTCTAGGCAGTAGATTGAACAGTAGAGCTTTAGTCTTTCATCAGTCTTTTACTTGATCAGCAGTTTGTAGGTCAGCAGTTTGTACGATCAGTAGATAGGAGTTCAGCAGATGTTGAAACCACTTTGAAGGGGAGAGACTTGTATACATAACATCTGCTTATTCTGGATCCACTATTCTGATCCAGTTTTGGCTTTAATTATCTGTTCCTTTGGTAGGGTTCAATCCCAACATGAAAAGTTCATCCGCCTTCCTCTTCCAACGGTGATTCTCTACACGTGTATGGCGAGAAACCTTCTCAAGGTCTCAAGCTTATGTCGTGTATCTAAGCGAACAAATGCTTATGCAAGGGTACCTTCACTTTTCTCGCCCATAATATGGAAAAGAAGGGACAAAAGCCTAAGCATAAACGACGTTCCCGTCGTACGTGATTTCCCTGATGTGTTTCCCGACGATCTTCCTAGTCCGCCTCCTGCTCGTTCTGTCGACTTTCGCATCGATTTAGTGCCTGGCGCTACGCCTGTCGCTAAGTCTCCTTACCGTTTAGCACCCTCTGAGATGCAAGAACTTTTTGAATGTGTATTGACTATCGTGAGCTCAACAAGCTTACTGTCAAGAACTGATACCCTCTTCCTCACATCGATGACCTCTTCGATCAATTGCAAGGCACGACCTGCTTTTCAAAGATCGATCTTCGTTCTGGGTACCACCAACTTCGAGTCCTCAAAGAAGATGTACCTAAAACCGCCTTTCGTATGCGCTATGGTCATTACGAGTTCGTGGTCATGCCCTTTGGTTTGACCAACGCACCTGCTATTTTCATGGATTTGATGAACCGCGTGTGCAAAGCGTACTTGGACCATTTCGTGATCGTCTTCATCGATGATATTCTTATCTATTCCAAGACACAAGAAGAGCATGAGTGACACTTGCGTCTTATCCTTCAACTTCTTCGTGCTGAACGTCTATACGCCAAATTCTCCAAGTGTGAATTTTGGTTAAAAGAAGTTCAATTCCTTGGTCATACTGTCAACGAACTTGGTATTCACGTTAACCCCGCTAAAATCGAAGATGTGAAGAACTGGATCGCACCTAAATCTCCGTCTGAAATTCATTCGTTTCTTGGTCTTGCTGGTTATTATCGCTGTTTTATCTCTAACTTCTCGAAGATCGCTGTTCCTTTGACCTCTTTGACTCAAAACAAGAAACCTTTTGTTTGGGGTCCCGAACAAGAGGAATCTTTTCAAACGCTCAAAGACATGCTATGCAATGCTCCAATCCTCGCGCTTCCTGTTGGTAATGAAGACTTCGTCGTGTATTACGATGCTTTAAACCTTGGTCTTGGTTGTGTCCTTATGTAATGCTACAAGGTTATCACTTACGCGTCGAGACAACTCAAGATACATGAGAAAAAACTACACTACTCACGACCTTGAACTTGGCACAAGTGTTTTTGCGTTGAAAATTTTGTGACACTATCTTTATGGTACTAAGTGTGTGGTCTTCACCGACCATAAGAGCCTTCAACATATCTTCAACCAAAAAGAACTGAACATGCGTCAACGTCATTGGGTGGAATTATTAAACGACTACGACTGCGAAATTCGCTACCATCCTGGTATGGCGAATGTAGTGGCCGACGCTCTTAGTCGTAAAACTCATGTGAAGAGTATTCATTGTCTCTAACTCGTTAACGACCTTCAAAACCGTATTCGTGAAGCCCAATATGCCTCTATTAACGAAGGTAGTCTCTCTGTTGAAATATGAGGCGCTGTTGAGCAAGATCTCGTGTCTAAACCCGATGGTATTCTATACTATTGCAACCGTAACTGGATCCATAATCGTGAAAACCTTCGAGACTTTCTAATGAAGGAGGCACACAAATCGAAATATTCCGTTCATCCTGGCGCTGACAAGATGTACCAGGATATGCGTATGTCATACTGGTGGCCTGGGATGAAGAGGGATATCGCCTCTAACGTTGCAAAATGTCTCACATGTTCAAAGGTAAAAGCCAAACATAAACATCCCTCTGGCTTACTCGAACAACTAGAAATTCCTTTCTGGAAATGGGAGAGCATTGCCATGATTTTATCACCAAGCTCCCTCGTACTTCTTCTGGTCATGACAGCATTTGGGTGATCATTGATCGATTGACTAAATCAGCTTATTTCCTTCCCATTCGTGAAGATTTCAAAGTCGAGAAATTAGCTAGAATCTACATCGATGAGATCATTTGTCGTCATGGTATCCCCATTGACATCATTTCCGATCGTGATGCTCGTTTTACGTCTCGTCTTTGGCAAACCTTTCTATCTGCTATGGGTACTGTTCTTAACCTTAGCACTGCTTTTCATCCTCAGTCTGACGGTCAAACCGAGCACACTATCCAAAACATTAGAGGATATGCTTCATTCCTGCGTATAGATTTTGGTGGCAACTGGGATTCACATTTGCCTTTGGTCGAATTCTCGTACAATAACAGTTATCATGCGAGTATTCAAATGGCACCTTTCGAAGCATTGTATGGTCGCAAGTGTCGTTCGCCTATTTGTTAGCACGAGATTAGTGAGTCTCAATTCACTGGTCCCGAGCTTATATAAGAAGCAACGGACAAGATTTTACAGGTTCAAGACAACTTACTGAAAGCCAGAAGCCGACAAAAGAGTCACGCCGACAAGCATCGTAAACCATTGGAATTCGAGACAGGTGACTTCGTACTTCTCAAGGTATCCCCTTGGAAGGGCGTGGTTCGATTTGGTAAGAAAGGGAAACTCGCTCCTTGCTACGTTGGTCCTTTCAAGATTCTCTACAGGATTGGCAAGGTTGCGTATAGACTGGACCTACCTGAAGAACTCAAAATGTCCATCCTGTCTTCCACGTGTTAAACTTAAAGAAGTGTCTAGCTAACGAAGGACTAAGTCCCACTCGAGGACCTTCAAGTCAACGAGACCTTGCATTTTGTGGAAAGGCCCGTTGAAATCATGGATCAAGGAGTCAAGTTATTGAGGCGCAGTAAAATTCCTATCGTTAAGGTTCGATGGGAAGGTAAACGTGGCGCTGAATTCACTTGGGAACTCAAGAGTGACATGAAGACGAAGTATCCTTATCTTTTCGCTACTTCTTCCTAAATTTCGGGATGAAATTTCCTAAAGGAGGGGAGACTGCAATGCCCTGCTTCTTCATACTTTCCATAAATAGAAAGTCTTGTTTGTATTTCTATTTTTGGAAGTCTTGTGTTCTTGTAATCGTTCTTTCTCTGTAATCGTTGTAAAATCCGACTTGGATAAAAAATAATACACGTATTTTGTAAATTCATGTTGTACTTACTTTATACATGCTCATACATTCAATTTCATGAAACAATTGATATATATTCAGAATTCTTGGAAATTATGTGCCAAACTTGCAAATACGTGAAACATGCTAATAAGACGTCTTTTGTATGCATACGATACTTATATACGACATTCATACGCTTAATTATACTTGGATTATATTCATCATACTTGATTTATCCTTAAACTATGCCTATATGACCTAAACAATCCCTAAAACACTTAAAACCTTAAATATGAAACTTCAGGGGCCAAAACGTCATTTAATGAAACTCGATCTCACATCAGCCATTCCCCTTGTTTCTGGCTGCAAAACCCATCCTCAGAACCTTCGCTGGCCGTGAGCCAGTGTAATCCGGAGACAGCTCACGTCAGCTCATGGATTGGTCGCAAATTTGGTTAGTTTTGAGTGGTTTAACTTGTGCTTCTTGCCTTTAAACCTCAACTAACCCAACCCTAACCTTCTCCTATAAATACCAAGCTAATCCAAGCTCAAATCACTTTAAAAACTCATCCAAATCACTCTGAAACTCTAAAAAACGCAGCTGCAAATCAGTGTTCGAGCAGATTCATCCTACTTCACAAAAGTGAGCATAACTCACTCGTTTCCCACCGATTTACTCCATTATTTTTCCTATGTGCTTGGATTGACCTTAGCTTCGATTCCATGGGTTTTTCACAGTAAATCAGTCCCTGGAAAGTCGCCAAAAAGGCTCCAAATTTCACTGTTCATTTCTGTTTTGATTAAATCTTTACTAATTTAGTTCAAACTTGAGTCTAACTCATCTCAAACCTATGTCCTTATGCTTATAACCACTTCTATGGTTAGTTAGGCTTAAAAACAAGGCTGAGACATTCAAAATCAGAGGATTAATCCTCGCAAACTTTCTGTTTTGTTCAAGGGTTTGACCCACAAGAGATGTCAAGTTCAAGACTTGATGTAAGTGTGATTTAGGATTAACTTGGGTTGTCCTACATAAAATCCACATATTGCTTGATGATTTCTTATATATTAGTGTTTAGTATTCTTGTATTACTTGTAGTTCATGACCCTCCTTGTATGTTCTTACATCAAGTGTAGTGGTGAACACTTAGAGGTGCCTAAATGGAAGACATTCCTTCCTACCTCCTACATAATTTCTATTAGACTTAAGAGGTACCTAAATGGAGGATTCATCCTCTTACCTCATGCTTGAAATATTAGACATAATAATATGTATATAATATATGTAATATACTTAACAAACCGAACCTTTGATGATGAACAAATGGACATTGTCAAGTAGTAACTTTATCATCCAAACATCATATGTTAAGGATGGTTATTTTCATATGTTTAAGTTCTTATTGTTTAAATTCCTAAATATTTAATCTACCGTTACTCTCTGATACTCATAAGCCATGTTTACTTCGTGTAGAAAGACTTGGTGTTCCAACCTGCTAATCAACAAACAACTCACTCGTGGACTCTCAAGTTCAAGACTTGCAAAACCGTGAGTACACTTGACCATTTACTTTTAAAGACACTTTGGGTTGTAACATGTTAATATACAAAATACACACTCACACACTTAACCATTCTTTATACTCTCAATCCATTATACATGATACTTATTTACTTAGGTTCATGCTAGATTACACAAGCTATATGTCATTAACTTTGCTAAGCCCTCAACTTAACATATATAGCGCTATAGGAGTAGCACACCACCCGTCGGGGTCTTGTTAAGTCTGTATTCTAAAACGGTCTCATTACTTTTGTGGCGAGGGATGCTAAATACTAGTGGACACTTGGGTTTGACGTATTGTTATGCATGCTAGTTACCTTGTTTTACAAATTGCCATGTGGATTCAAGAAAATGCTTTTGTAATTATTCTATACATATTAAAACCATGTGCACTCGTCTTTGCTTTTGCATTGAAATTTTTTTAAACATGTTACAGGTTGAGGATGATGCTATGAAACGAAGTAGCGATGATGCCTAGATACACATTTAGACGTCTTAGGTTTAAATTATTGTATCAATTTTGTTATATTTATGTTATGAACAATGTTGTTATTTGAATTTCTTGTAATGTGTTGACAATTTTATTATGAAATGAAAATGGTTGATTTAAATATTGTCACAAATAGTGTGTTGCAATCTATTTCGTCTCATCCCGATGATTCCGCCATCGGTTGGGGTGTGACACACTCCTAGGGGCTCAAAGTCTATAGCCCCGGGCGCCCACAAAGTAGATGAATCCACTTCTTTGCAAGCAAAAATCGAAGCCTTAACCAATAAAATAAAGAAACTTGCATTAAACAAAACGACTTCGGTTATGGCTTGCGAAGGTTGCGGCTGCCCGCATGAAAACTGGAGTTATATGAAAGATCTAGAAAATCAAACAGAAGTGGTAAATTACTTAAATAGCCGGCCACGACCACCGAGAGTCCAAAGTAACACTTTCACTCCCGAATGGCGTAATCATCCCAACTTTGGTTGGAAGGAATCGGGGGGTAATAACCAACAAAATCAAAATCAACGATCTAACTTTCAACAACCACAAAATGGGCAACAAAGTTTTCACTCACAACAAGGAGGAAGAGAAAGGCTTGAGGATATTATCACTCGCCTTTTCTCCGAATCCGACAAAAGATACTTGGAAAGGTTCTCTCAAACTGAAACAGAAATAAGAAACCAATGGGCTAGTATTCAAAATCTCGAGAAACAATTTAGTCAACTAGCCCAACATTTCGCCGAAAGACCACAAGGAGCCTTACCAAGTAACACCGAAACAAACCCAAAAGCCTAAGTAAATGTAATTAATCTAAGAAGCCGGATGGTAGGACCCGAGAGTGAGCCAACCCCACAACAAAACAACCCAATCCAAGCTGAAACGCCCACCAACAATACCAAGAAAACACCCAACCCCAAAACACCGACAGCTACACAACCAAACCACCTCCATTCCCTTACCCTGGTCGTTTACTTCGACAAAAGCCCGACAAACAATTTACTAAGTTTGTGAGCTTGCTTAAACAACTTCACATCAATGTTCCTTTTGTAGAGGTCCTAACTCAAATGCCCAAGTATTCTAAGTTTATAAGAGACTTCCTCATTCACAAAAGAAAAATTGAAACCATCCAACAAGTCACCCTTAGTGAAGAATGCTCGGCGGCGGTCCTCAACAAGCTCCCCCAAAAGAAGATTGATCCCGGAAGCTTCACCATTCCTTGCTCTATTGGTGGATCGCCAATAAGCAATGCACTAGCCGACTTACGGGCTAGCATTAATTTAATGCCAGCCTCTATGTTCAACCGACTAGGATTGGGAAAACCAAATCCTACAAAAATGAGCATTCAACTTGCGGACCGGTTGGTAAAATACCCTCAAGGTGTAATAGGAAACTTATTGATAAAGGTAGGAGAATTTTTTTTCCTGTGGACTTTGTTATTCTAGACATGGAAGAAGACACCAAAATTCCGCTCATACTACGACGACCTTTGCTTGCCACCACACGAGCTATGGTAGATATGAGCGAAGGACAACTAACATTGAGGGTTGGTGAAAAGGAGATCAAGTTTGAAGTTGGGCAACAAGCGGAGGATGATCCAGTCAAATACCTCAACGTGATTGACTCAAGCTTAAACGATGCATTGCAACGCTACAACTCGGGATGTGAGTCATCCCGCGCAGGTAACATTTGACCGGCTTTGGGTCTAGCCAAGGAACCTTATAAACATGGCGCACCATGGAGGCATTCCATGGACTATCCATTAGTTTAGAAGTTTAATCTTAGTTTAAATTTAGTTTAATATCTAGTTTAACGTTTTCTTTTAAGTATTTAGCTTTGTAGAAGTAAGACACACTCAACAGAGGAAAATGGATGATGAAATGGAACCCATGCACGTAAAACAGAAGCCTCCCGACTCAGTTTCTACAAAACAGTGGCTGCAGCACGGGGTCGTGCTCACTCAGCACGCCCCCATGCCCATCTTACTGTTGTCAAAAATTCCCTATCCAGAAGGTGGCACAGGCCCTGCACATCCAGCACGCCCCCGTGGCCACCCCACTGTAAGTCTTCTGAATTCGTTTGTTACTGGCACTTTGGACACGGGGCCGTGCTGCATGTAACATCCATTAAAATGGGTTTCCAAACTCCGACCCGCTTTGAATTTTGGATCCTAATCCTTGAAACTCGGAAATTTTTTTCGCGAATTAAATAATCGTTGAAAGACTTTTATCCTTATTTTAATTCATTTATAAATATGGTTATTTATTCATTTTATTTTAATTTATTTTTTTTTATTTTATTAATTAAATTAATTAATATTACTATAAAAAGTTTTATTTGTTTTTAGAGTAAATTGCCATTTTCGTCCCTGAGGTTTGGGCATGTTTGCCATTTTCGTCCAAAAGGACACTTTTGTACCATTTTGCCCCCCACGTTTGTAACTTGTTGCCATTTTCATCCAAAATGCCTAACTAAGTTACTTTATGCCGTCAGATGGGGTATTTTTGAAATTTCTCAATTATAAGGGGGTAACTTGTAAAAAAATACATACATACATACATATATAGATATTCTCACATATAGGTTTTATGATCGAATTTATCGATAATAGTGTATATCGATCTCAAAACACACATATAGATACTGAAATTAGTCAATTGTATGTGTTGATTGAAAGTTGAAACAGAGAAGGCGATGTGATGACGAAGATGAAGATAATTTGAAGATGAAATGATCTGATTCAGCTATGCATACATCAATACACAGAAATACAGTTATACACACACATGTCTGAATACACACATATAGATACAGAAGTTAATCAATCGTAACTGAAGCAGAGCATACGATAGAAATCATATAATGATGAAGATGAAACTAAATTGAAGGTGAAATTCACAAATATACAGTTATACACACACGTATATCCACGCGTGTGTGTGATTTCACACATTCAGGTTTTATGATCGGGTTCATCAATTCACGAGTATGTTCATCTCAAAACACACAGATAGATAAAAAAAGTCAATCAACCTCATGTACAGATTGATACAGAGGATATCAATTCACACGAGTATTGATAAATTGAAGCTGAACCGATCGAATTTAGCTATACATGCATCCACACACAGAAATACAGTGTGTGTGTGATTTCACACATTTAGGTTTTATGATCAAATTCATCAATACTCGTGCAAATTCATCTCAAAACACATAGATAGATAAATAAAGAAATTCATCAACTGTATATACATACTGAAACAGAGAATGCAATACGATATGAAATTGAAGGTGAAGTGATCGAAATTTAGACCTTTGACGTCAACATGAAGGTAGATTTCATCGGTGTTAGGACCGAGATCAACGTCATTGACGGACTTGTAAACGACGTCGTTGTCCCTAAAGAGCACCCATTGAATATGTGATTTTCGTGAAGGAGATTAGTCTGAGAGGGAAAGGAAAAGTAACTTACCCCCTTATAATTGGGAAATTTTAAAAATACCCCCTCTGACGGTATAAAGTAACTTAGTTAGGCATTTTGGATGAAAATGGCAACAAGTTACAAACGTGGGGGGCAAAATGATACAAAAGTGTCATTTTGGACGAAAATGGCAAACGTGCCCAAACCACAGGGACGAAAATGGCAATTTACTCTTGTTTTTATAAAAAATATAATTTAGTTGGTTTTGGTTAAATAACAAGTAAACAAGTTATATTAGTTAATTTTGTTACGGTTTCAGGTGAGATTTAAGGTTATATAATTTAACCAGGTTAACATTTCTAGTTAGCCAAGCTTTAATACTTAAGGGTGTTATTTGTAAATTTTATTAAAACCTTAAATTTAAAAAAAAGTGGGGACACACGGATTCGTACCAGTGACCACACCATCAACAAATAGCTTAAACACCACTGAACCAAACGCCGAATTGATGTAAGGTTCGCACCTAAATAAAACATATGCAAATGTTTCGGGATTTCCTTTTGAAACATTTGCCGCCAAACACAAGATGCGTACAGCATGTTCCTTTCCTTTCTTTCCTCGCTGATTAATCGGGATTGAGGATTGACCCATGATTCAGCGTTTCCTTTTTACAAACAATCACGAACCTAGACCTTTTAACCATGATCATTCCTTGTCCTAAAATCGGAAACTACGAAAACTCCAAAACAAGGTTCGATGGTTATAAACCCCACACAAGATCTTCCATCTCGACACTCCCTCTCACCATCACAACACTCACCGCATCTGCACTTTGGGGCTGTTTGACAACATCTGAATGGTTAAGTGCTGAACAAGTAAGAGGTCTGAACCATTAAGTGCTGAACCAGTAAGAGGTCTGAACCATTAAGAGCCAGTATAATGCTTAACCTTTCAGAGGCAAATGTCTAACCAATTCATATTAGAGGTCTTAACCATTCAGACTCTGTATAAATCTTAACCATTCAGAGGAAAATGTCTGAACCATTTAGATATCTGCTCGTGAAACAAACAGTCTGAATCATTAAGTGCTGAACAAGTAAGAGGTCTGAACCATTAAGAGCCTCATTAAGAGGTAAACAAACAGCCCCTTTGTCGGAGAAGTCAGGTCGTCTCCGGAAGAACTTGAAGCTCGCCGGAGCAAGAGGAATCGCCGGAAAACACATAAACTCATCGGAGAAGACGACCGGAGTCACGACGGAACTTGCGGATCAACGTTCGGTATCGATTCGTCCCCTTACCTCGTTTCAATTTATTCATTACCTTTTTGTTAAACTGCCGAAACATATTAATAAAAAACGAAATCGAGTACAATCGTGTGTACCATGTTCCTGTTGTATTGTTTCTTATTCTTTTTGAAGAAGATGCTTCTGTCATGCGATGTATAAAGGAATTAATAATCCAACCTCATCACAACATCAGCAGCAGACTAGTTGGTTGGGGACGGTTTCGGCATAACAGAGGTCACGGGTTCGATCCCAGACCTCTGCATCGTCGCTGCATTTATTTTTGTTCCTATCTATACTTTCTATAAAATGAGAAATCCCAATGACATAAGAAAAGCTGATGTGTCAGCCAGAGAGGCTGTCCAACAATGCTTTTCTTATGTCATTACTGCATCATAAAGCCTAATATATAAAATCATTTAAAGTTCTACTCAAACCTCTGCCCTCCACTTTACAATCAAACCTCTGCTCGTCATAGCCAAAGCAAACCTCTGTCCAGATTCAAAATTCGGGCTCCAATTTCAAATTTCAAAATTCAAACCATATATTCGAATCCTATAAATAAGATATATGAATCTGGATACACATTCAAATTTCAACTCTATCTCTCTCGCTCATATCTGCGAGCGTATCTCTCTCTCTCAAATGCATATTTCTCGTGATTCAGCTGGCTAATCTTCGATTATACTTCTTTGTTCGAATGTTTGTTGGTTCTGTTTACATATCGTCGTTCCAATATCATGTGTTTGAACTTCTATTTACATGTTATTGTTCTAGTATCATTGTTCCAACATCTTCGTTTCAATGAAGCTTCCCTTCACACATCAACCTTTCAACATCGATATTGCAGTATCATTGTTGCAACATCGTGAAAAGTTGCATGTGCTACCTTCTTTGATGGGAGAGTTGCATTGTTTGATTTTTGTTAAATCGAAAGTCAGCTTTTCTTATGTCAGCGAGATTTTCTTCTTTTATACAAAGTATAGATTGGTGCAATATCGTGAAAAGTTATATGTGCTACATCAGTTGAGAGGAGACCTTTGCATTTTAGGTTTGTTTCTTATTTTGATTACCTGTAGTTTAATTTGATTATGAACAAACAAGTGGTGATGATGTTGAGAGTTTTTATTGACACTGACATTTTACAATATGTTAAGATGCATATTGAGATTATTAAATTAAACTCTTACATAGAAATAGAAATTTACTGAAATATTTATAAACTATTACATGCTAGAGTTAACACATGCTAGGATTTTCGTAGACTCTGACCTTTCTCCATGTGATTTCATGCTCTCTTTTGTTTTTCAGATCAGTTAGCATGTTGCAGATTTTCTGATCCGGTTTTAGTAGTAGTGTCAAAAATTCTTCTGCATTCTTCTGGAAATCTGATGGAGGAGAGTGGAGGACTTCGTCGAGCAATGCTATGCTGTTCCAGGTTTTGTTATAATTAGAGTCATTGATTATGTCGACTTTCCTGTTTAGTTATTCGTCTGTTCTTTTTTTCTTTGAGTGACCACATCGAGAATTGTGTTTTAACATCGCAGGTGTCTGACCAGTGGTAGAAGCTGAAGTTTTCCATGTAGATTTTTTGTTGGATTTTCTGATTTGGAACAATTTTTGACAGACAGCGATTTGTAGGACAATTTGTTGATGTTTTGAATCAAAGGTAATCATCGGTCTTATATAGAGTTTAAAAACGCGTCTACATGGTAAATGAAGAGGTTAATTGTAATTATGATAATTTGCTTTTGTTCTTTGAAGTTCGAAAATTTGTCCCATGGGTTTCTTGATATTTAATTTTATAGTTTTCCAATAAAAGTTGGGGTTTGAAAAGGTTTTTGCATTAAAAGACCGCTGTTTCGAAATATACATTAATATGTTTATATAAAATCTACACATTTTGATTTTTTAGATTATTAAATGTACAATGACTTTACGTGTGATTTCTTTCACTGTTAGATATTTCAGTATATAAACTCATAGCCACTTCACCTGTTTTTCATCACGTTTTCCTAGGAAGATATCATACTTTCAGGAAAGTCGAGTAATATATTTTATTGAAATGGCATCATTCACTTCTGCAAAATCAGATGATTTAAAGCAGCGTTTTGTCTGGTAAATCGAGGAACAGGTGTATGAAGATAGGGCTACTCTTCTAGAGCTGAAGAGATGTTTTGATGGATTGCAAGTTGGCCTGTTCACGAGAGAGAAGGTTTCCAGAAATCTGATGCGGATGCCTTCAACTTCCGTTCGTGAGCTTTGTGTTGTCAGTAATATAGAGTGCGGTGATAGAGACGTGGAGTTCATGGTGATGCTGAAGGACATACATGGAGAGGTTCGGCAATCGATGGAGTTTAAGCTAAAATTTCTTAATTCTTGCTGTTATTGTTAGATTTGAAAGTTTAGTTGTTCAGTATGTTATGTAATTATTGGACTTTTAATGTCATGAATAAATGAATAAGTTTTAATCTTATGAATCTATGTTGTTGTGTTTTAGTTTTACTTATTTAGTGTTTGAGTTTGATTTAGATTATGTTGATGTTGAAATGTGTCTGAACAGATGTTTGGTAAGTCAACAGAGGTTTAAGAGGATCAAGGGTTGGTTTAATGGTGAATAGATGAGTGCAAAGATAAAACAAGGTATAAAATTTGATAATTGATAGAAGTTTTTTGATGAATCTGTGCTTCTACAAGTTACAGAGAGTCAATATTTGGAGTTGTAAAAGGTCTGTTGTAGTTGAAGTGTGGTAAAAGAGAATATCTGCTGATGATGAAGGATTGAAGAAGGAAAGGTCTGTATGGGAGACTAGATGTTAAAGAACAACAGATGATATTCAAAATATGTTGTGCCAACAAAAGGTTTTTATAGTGACAGTGGTTAGGTTAAATAGTAGATGTTGGGAGTTTGTTAGTCAATTAGATTAGATGTTGCACAGTATGTGAAATTGTAATTGTAGACCTTTGTATAAGCATGTTGCTGTTGTAATATATTCAAACCCTCTTATGAAACAACTGTCTATGCTAACGACTGTTGATTTACCACTGTTGAATAAATGAATAAATTTAATACTATTAATATTTGTTGCCGCATCTTCATTTTAATTATTTCAGTCATTCCTAAGTATTATTATATAATTTTGAATAACATCTAAGGATTACAGACTGATATTGATGTTGATGTGTAACATCTAGAATATTTGTTCATCAATAACAATTTTTTGGAAGAATTTGCGGTAAGACCTAATTACAAAGAGTCGATATTTGCTGTTGTAAAAGGTGTGTTGTAGCTAAAGTCTGACAAAAGAGAGCATCTACTGATGAATAAATGTCTAAAGATGCAAAGGTCTGCTATGGGCCAACAGATGTTAACGAACAACAGATGATATTCAATCTTAAAATGCTCAACAGAGGTTTTGATACTAACAGTGGTTGGGCTAATAACAGATGTTAGACTTACGACTGTTGAGTTACAGCAGTTGAAAACAACTGTTTTTGAAACTTCTGCTTGCCTAAAAATACATCCACTGCTAAAAGGTACCGTCTATTGTTATAATTTTTGTTTATCCTAATGACTGTTGATTTACTATACTGCTGACTGTCATCCATTATCACAAGAGAGGTTCTGACGTGGGCAGATGTTAGCTAAAAATAAAACAACTGCTGAAAGTTATCATCTGTTCTCCTAACTTCTGTTTATCTAACGACTGTTTGACTCACACTGTTCCCAACTTCTGTAGTCGACCAACAGAGGTTTCCAAACAACTGTCATCAGTTGTCGCAAGAGAGGTTCTGACGTGGACAGATCTTAACCATCAGATATTTGTAACTACTGCCACGTCAGCCTTCGCTTTTTCTCTCTATATAAAAGCGGTTGCATTCCTAAATCGAGCTTCTACCACTGCCGTCTCGAATTCAAAATTCTCAAAAACAGTTTCCAACATATTAAAAACCCTCCGACTTAAACCCTATTTCATCCCCAAATCACCTTCTTCTCTGATCATGTCTCTAAACATCAAAAACCCTCACAACTACCTCCCCATCTTCGAGAAAACCAGCAAAAATACCAGCTTTCACTCAATAATTGACCTTTTAACGTCATCAAAATACAAATCAATCCTTACTGCTGATGCTCCGGTTCATACAGAAACACTCCGACAATTTTGGTTTAATGCTGAAATAGAGTCTGAAGATAATAATCCAGTTTCCATCACATCTAAGGTCAGGAAAAGTGTGGTACGAATTTCTCCATTTACAATTTCCACTACATTTGCATTGGACGACTTGGGAGGTAAGACCAACTTTGAAAAACCTGAACTTCCCTCCACCAATGAAATTTTTGTTTCATACTTTTTAACTTGTCTCTTAGCCAAGACCACCGCATTTAATGAGATACCCTTAAACATTCAGTATTTGGGTTATGCAATTTTAACAAAATCTGATTACAATTTATCACAAGCATTGTTTTTTGATTTGTTTAATAATGTGAAAAATGTGAGAAAATTGAAAAAAGGTGTTCGTAGTAATGCTTTTCTATTGTATCCAAGACTTCTAAGCTACTACCTACGAAAACAAGTGTCATAATCAGATTTTGAACAAGGTGTAGCTTTTCAAATAAATAGTCTTACAAGTTAAACTTTTCCTAGAATTATGGATAAAGAGTCAAAAGTTTCAAGAACACAAACAAAGGGGGATGAGCCGGTTTTAGATGCGTCCACATCTGTTGCTCAAACCTCTGTTGTTGAGCCAACTGCTCCTGGTGATCATGACACCACAATCGGTGTTGTGAAACATACACAGGGAAAACGCAAAAAGAAACCTGTCACAACCAAAAAGCCCACCAAAACCAAACAAAATAAAAAGGTTCCTCTGGAAGATGAGATCCCAGAGGTTAATCCAGTGACAACACAAATGTCACTTGAAACCACTGCTGCTACTTTCTCACAGTTGTTGGAAAGATCTCAACCCATCCAAACTCCTTACGTATCCTCACAAAAGGATCATGTTGTAAGCACATGGACACCACAACATGAAGTAGACCTTTCATATGAAAGTATGTTTAAAAGTCCCTCTCCCAGGGCAATCACGCTTTCTACACCACAACCCTCTTCTCAAGTTCCATCAACAATATTACCTCTGTTTGAAGCAATTGAATTTCAGAAAGAAAACAGTTCTTCTAATGCACACATTACTGAGAGTAGAGCGTAACAAATGACTGTATCTGAACCAATTCAATCTGCTATCCTATAAGCAGTTGAGGAGGTCAACCCCGTTGAGTATTACGAAACTTTTGGTGGTAGTTCAAGTGGAGCAGCCACTACAACTGTTGAACCCATTAGTGATCAGTTGGACAGTGGTTACATCATTAAGACTCCCTTGAAGGCAACCACTGATGAGGTTACAACTGTAATCTCTGCTTCAGTGGGAAGTCCCTAGAACCAAGAAAAAGGGGCATCTGTTTCTGATGATATGGAGACTTCTCCTATTATCAAAACAAATACAACCACTACAGGTGGGAATTCAGATGATCCTACTAAACTAGGTGATGAATTAAGTTATAAGGATTTGACGGTTAGAGTGTCTACCATTGAAACAGATGTTGTTGAAATGAAAGAATTGATTAAGCAGGTGATAGAGCTTTTTAAAAGTCAACCTACCACACAGGAAATTGCCAATGAACTTTGGAATTCTATGCAACCCATCCTTCAAGCTCAGAGGAATTTGGCTGAAAGTAACCACAATTAAAGTTTGGAATTTATCAGAAATTTGGTTGATGCCAGGTATAAAGACACACAAGCAGACATTATGAACATTAAGGAACATCTGTTGAAACTTACTGGCTCCACCCCTACATCAATCTTTGAGAAAGATGATGATGATGATAATGATGCCAATAAGGGGATAAAGATTCACTGAGAAAGTTGCCACCAGATTCAAAAGCTAATCCTACAGAAATTGTATCCCCTGCTCAACCTAAATCCAAACCTTCTCCAAAAAAACCACCACAAAAGAAGGAGAAAACAACTTCAACACCATCATCACCCATTCTGTCAATAGATGCTGATATAACAAAAGTATCAGCAGATGTTTACCAAACAGCTGCTGAGGCACCAGTTGTTTCAGCAAAAGTTTGTCAAACATCTGCCATGATCATTTCACTACACCAACCACAATCCAACCACCTCCAACGTCACAAAGATTTCCCATACATTCATCTTCACTACCAAAACATTCTCCTTCACCAGAAATCATCTCTACACGTAAGAGAAAAACTCATATTGTGTTAGAAGATGATGAGGAGATTAAATCAGCAATCCCTGTATCATCTGCCTCCATTCAAAACAGTCCATGCTCGTCATTTCCACCCAGAGAACCTACTTCATCTCTTCCAATTACTATACTACCATCAGTCATTCCTCTGGAAGCTCAATATCCGCTGGAGTTACTCTTTGTTAAAGGTGAAATTGAATCATTCTTCACAATAGAGGATCCATCTAAAAGATCCTTCCCATCTCTTTATGGCTATAAGAAGCCTCAAAACTTAGATGAGTATCTGAAATTAAAAGTATCACAGGCTGAGGTTATAGCAAGAGAGAAAAGCATAGGGATGGATGACATGGAATACCAGAGGTTTTTATCATTTCAGCTTAGCAAAGTCGTAAAACTTGAAGACTATGCTAGGGATGTGAGTAACTCCATGTCTGAGAGGCCACTAATTCCTGAACTTCAGATGAAACTGAGGGATGCTTATGTTGCACACATTATGAAGTACAAACCATATAAGGCAACTGAAGATCAATTCAAAAACTGGTCAGCAGATGCTCTTAGAGAAGAGATCGATAGAATCACAAAAATGCACAATGATCCTCTGGTAAAGTCAACTCCACCTAATTGGAAGAAAGTCAAAACAGTGGATTCAGATGAGGCATTGAAGTTTAAAAGAATGAGAGCAGAGCTTGTGGCTACTGGTTATGGTCCAGCTAGATCCATTTCCAGATGGTCTAAACTGAAGATAGTTGAGACCTACAAAAAGCTGGAAGAACTTAGAGCTGTAGATTCAAATGTTCTTCAAAACCCAGTCTATCCTATAACTGCTGCTCTATCTCTAAAAATCGATACTCTGAAAAACCTTCTCTCATCATCTGATTTGTCTGAACCAATTGCAAATTTAGTTAGCAGACCACAATCACCAAACTCATCTTCAATAATTCTTTTCCTAAGAAAACCAACTGATCCAAAAATAGTAAAGTGGAAGTCATGCTCAAAAACCCAAGTATTGACTTTGATCAGATCAGATGGTAGTGTTGAAGAGATTAAAATGGATAGTGCATATAATCTGAATGCATACGATCTTCAAGATTTGTTGGACCATCAACTTGAAAGGGATGATGAAGAAGACATGTTCTCCCTGGACTTTGAACTACAATTCAAAGGACAAATCAGGGAGATGTTGATGAGAAATAAAAATCAGTAATAAAGAAGGATTTTCGTATCATCTGTTGTATAAGGAGATTGTTGGATCGGCAGCTGTTACATTGTCTCCAGTAGCATATTTAATCAGATCACAACATGTAGCAAAGGACATGTTGCTGCGTACCAAATGCTTGACTGAGGTTTGATGTGTGTTGTTTAGGCAGGTGATCGTATGTTCTTAGTTAATGTTTGTTAAAACTTAAGTTGTATTCGAATTTTGTTAAGTTTGTTAGACATCTTTTATTTGTACTTATGTTTATAACAGTTTACATTGTCAATGGGTGGATACTCTCTTTTTTGAATAAGAGAATGGAAATAATCATATGTAACTGATATATTAACCGATGATTTATGTTTATAGTTGTCTTTTTGCAATAATAGATAACACGTTTTGGTACAATATCTATACATGTATCTATATGTTCTATCAATACGTGTTATGCATGGTTTTCTAAGAAACCAACCGGGTTTGCACACGAGTCTTACCGCTAGTCAACTATAATAAAAGAAACCAACTTTTAGACACGTGTCATTCATTGAAGTTATCCTTAAATCTATACTTATATTATATTAACTAAATAAATAATAAATTAATATTAAATTCTATCATACTTTAATAAAATATTATCCTCAAATCTAAATTGTTAATTTAATATATTTTAAAAACAAATATCTTTCTTTCCTACTTATCTTATATCAAATATATAAATAATAAATTAATATTAAATGTTATGCTAATTTATTAAAAATATAAATTTTTTATTACTTGGTATACAAAATTATATTTATTCAACAAGTGTAAAATGTGGGGTTTGAAAGATATAACTTTTTATCGTTTGATATGTAAAATTAGATTTATTCAACACGTGTAATACACGGGTTTTTAAGGATATTATGTATTTATTATTTGATAGATTTTTCAACCCAACTATACACGGGTTTTTTAAATATACAATGTTTTTAGTATTTAATATACAAAATTACGTTTATTTAAAATGTGTAATACACATGGTTTTTAAAGATATAACTCTTTTTAGATCTATTCAACACGTGTAACATACGAGGGTTTTAAGGATGTAATTTTTTTATTACTTGGTAGATTTATTCAACCCGATTATACACGGGTTTTTTTAAAGATACGACGTTTTTAGTATTTAGTATACAAAATTACATTTATTTAATCTGTGTAATACACATGGTTTTTAAATATATAACTTTTCTAATATTTGATATATAAAATTACATTTATTTAACCCGTACAATATATGGTGTTCATAAAAATATAACTTTTTATTATTTAATATATAAAATTACATATATTCAACCCGTGTAATACACGGGGTTCTAACCTAGTTGAATCAATAAATGAGGTTTTCTTCTGGTTATGCTACTGTCCAAAGTGGGTGTAGGGATGACAATCGAACCCGAACCCGATGGGTAAACCCAAAACCCGACACATCTAGGACGGGTTTGGGGTCGGTTAATTGGGTTTGGGATGGGTATGGAACTAGTTTTTATTTTTTTCGCAGCTTTGGGATGGGTTTGGGATTTGGTGACATATCCGTTTACCCGACCCAATTACCCGATAAAGTAAACCCGTTTACCCGATTGTATACCTGATATAATTTCTTCTATATTTTTTATTATGTGAATATATAATACATCATTTTTTCTATACACATAGGTATTTTATCTCGTATACATTATAGTTATTTGATACATTTCTTTAGTGATAATACTAAATATAATTGATTAGTAGTTACCCGATGAGTTTTGGGTCGGGTATACCCAACGGGTAAACTTTTTAAAATTAATAGGTTACCCGAAACCCGCGGGTATAACCGATACCCGATGGGAATTTAACCACTAGAAACCCGACGGGTTACGGGACGGGTTTGGGACAAGCATATCTAATCGGGTTTGGGGTTGGAATTAGCTAAACCCGTCCCAAACCCGATCAATTGTCATCCCTAAGTGGGTGTCTTAAATGAGGATATTAAATCGAATGGGTGTTAAAAAGAAATAAGAAATCATAACACTTCAAAAAATGATGTTGTAGCAGTTATATTGTCGCTAGTATTCTTTTTGGTCAAATCCTTTTTAAATCCTTTATAACACTTTTACTTTAATTAACAATAAATAATAACTATGGTGGGTCAAAAATCCTAATCATAAAAGTAAATTAATGAACAATGCATGTCAAATGTCTACCCACCCATGATGTTTCAATAACTATTGTTGATGGTTATAGTTATAAATAAATAAAATATTTTACCAATATTATAATTAAGTATAGTTATCAATATAATTAATTAAAATAAAATACAATTACGATGAAAATGCCATAATTAATTAAAAAAAAAACACGAAAGATAACATGTGAAATATGCTAAATCTTTCTTTTCTCTTATAATAGAACCCATAAGGATAAAAGGTTTTTATTTTTTTGGTTCGTTTTCTTTTATAACAAAACCTCTAACATAAATAACTTGTCAATTTTATTATTTTTATAACTATAAAGATTATAGTGATATAAAATATAATGTACAAATGATTAAACGATAAATATTAGGATTATTTATCTTTAACCAATAAATAATTAACGGGTTATTCTAATTCTTTTAACATTAATGCCGATAACGTGATAAAATATAAAATCAAAGTAATTAAATTGTAAATCATAAACCTTAGGGATTATATTTAATCCACAACTTTTAACGAGTTCGTTACGTGTTATTCTAAACATCTAGGATAATCGCTCAGGTTCTTTCTTTTGAAATTCTCAATCTCTACTCGTGAGTATACTCGATCCCATTTCTATTTTAACACTTTTGGGTGCAATATGTATTCTATACCAAAAACACGAAACACTTGAAACTTGTTATATTCACACTCTATCCACATTT
>JARYGA010002681.1:0-23348 GCA_030545235.1 Helianthus tuberosus
AAAAAGGGGTTATTCTCTTTAATCTATTAGAACGATCCTTGTCGTGATGATTCGAAACATTCACGAACCACAATGGACTCAGACTCATACTACTAGCAGTAGAACCCGACACGTCTTCTGTGATGATTCGAAACATTCCGAATAACTAGCAGAAAAACCCGTACCGGTGATTGTTTATCCATACTATTCTTCATAGCCATATTCCCACTCACAATTTGTTGATACATATCGTCCGTTCAACTTGAGTATTTTTCTAACTTTATGCTTGCATCCACCACAGTGAATATTAACTTTGTGTGAAAGAGTTTGGAAACCGGACGAAATCTATGAAGAAACTTTTGGAATTTGTGGATTTCGGTTGGTTCAGAAACTTAACAAGAGAATCAACTAAAAAAATACAATTGATTTCTCTTCCGGTTACCAGGCCTATCATCTCCGTCTACGTTTGGTTTCCTCAACGAAGAACCATCAGCCATTATCAGCCCTTTTTTCCTTTGGTTTCTGGTTGATTTTTGAGGGTGAGGGTTTTGAATTAATTCCTGCGCTCAAGTTTCAACTACTGGAGTGAAAATTGGTAAAAATAATGGTTTATTCTCTTTAATCTATTAGAACGATCCTTGTAACCATCAACCGTTCAAGTTGATATAGGAGAGTACTGAACAACCGAGATAACAGCTCCGGTATTTTTCACCAACCCATCTTTGGTAGTGTTTGTTTGAGAACCTGATTCAGATACACAACGGTCTCTTTGCTTCGTCCACTAGAACTATTTGTGTATGCATTCTTTTGGTAGTTAACAACGCTAATTAGAAAAAAATCTGAAAAAATTAATCATATCGATTGCAATAACAGGATGGATGTGACACACATAGATAGATAAAATGTCACAGTTGTCAAGACTGTTTGTCGGGTTTCCAATGCTCACACAGGGTGATAAACAACGCTGATACACGTAACATCTAGTTATATTCAGATTTAAACAATGCCCGCCTCAATCTTCAATACTTCAGTAAAATACCACTAGTAGAAGAACCCGACACGTCTTCATGTAACAGAGAATGTTTTAGAAATTGAAGGAAAATGAAAAGATTTGTTGAAATCGAATTTGACAACTATGACAGCTTATTAAAAGTATCGGGTGTTGTAGTTTGGAAAGATGACCGAACAGAGATCTGAATAACAAACTGTGGAGAACTTGTTTGTGGCAGGTTCTTCTGCTAGTTACTCGGAATCGATAAATAACCAACACGAAGATCTCTGCGATCGCTAAGGTTTTCATCAACGGACTGATCGGTAACGTTACTCTACCTGTGCTCCGATTTAAGCGGCATGTTCTGATCAACGTTTATCGACATTGTTAAAGGTGATGAAGAGTTTAGAAACCCTAGAATGATTGTGTTTTTACAGGAATAAAACGTGATACTTGAAAAAACGCCAATATATACGGCCCGTATATAGTTATACGGCCCGTATACATGTGCCAACATCAAAAACCCACAAAAATAAATCAATTGAGCCGTATACGTTTTACAAATCGTATACACATGTATACGACTCGTATAACTGTATACGGGCCGTATATAATAAAACAAAAAAAAATATTATCTGCGCATTTTCCTATTCAAAAACATTCTATACGAGCCGTATAATTGTATACGGCCCGTATACAATAGGGGATGTGAAAATAAGATATAGGGTATGTGGGAATAAGGCACCCCTAAAAATATTACAAGTGCTAACGTATTAATTACAACCATATAATTGATCAATTGAATAGGCAAAATAAAAAGCATGATATCTTTGAAAAAAAATAGTGAAATCTCCTTTTTAGATCTCATTGTCGGATTCAAACCCAATCATTCATACTTTCTCTCACTATCCACTTTCCTCTTTCACCATCTACCTAACATCCCATTATCCCATTGTCGGCATGATTTGCGATGTTTCTTTCTATAGAAAGCAAGAAATGAGAAGGATTTCTCATTTGGAAGAGGTTAATGAGAGTAGTGTAGTTAAATATATAGTAAAAAGAGTGTACTTCATGTGGAGGGAATGTATCTTTTAGTGTAGAAAAAAAATAAAGTATGTGGTATTTATAGTTTTAAAAAAATAAATTCACTATTTTTAGATAGAAATGGTCACATGACAATTACCTCTTAACGATCAAACACACACACAATCAACTCTACTTGGATTGGTGAGTAGTACCTGCGAGTCATACCTGCCTAGGGCGAGCATGTCGCTGGCCAACCCGTGCCGTCACTTGAGACCCAAATTTTTAAAGGGCCCAAAAGGTTTTATAAGCTTATAAATATTTAGTATATGCATCCATTTGTTATCCAAAAAAGTGTTGGTGGTGGAGTGGAAAAAACCATCTCAAGATAATGCAGAAGTCTCTAGTTCAAGTATTTTTTCTACTACCAAGGTTATATTTTTTCAATTCATTTCCCCTTAACCACAATTTTGGGACCAATTCTTTTTGTCGCCTGAAGCCTAAAATTTTTTTAGAGTTTTCAGGGACGACTCTGGTTCTCGCAATACCCGAAGGCCCTACCTAGTTTTACAACCCTTGTCACATCCAAGGAAGTCCTACCTCAATAATTGATAAAAAACGAAGAAGGTGGATTAAAACCATACATTGTTTTTTTAAATCACATTAGATAGTTAAATTCTATAATTGGTTAACGCGAATGTAGAATACAAAAAAATATATATAAATTAAATATCTACACATCATCGTCATTGAAGTGCGTAAATTTCCATCAAAGTTACCAATATAAGTATGTGTCAAAGCCCCTAAGACCATTGGGTATGGGGAGGATAGTCTCCAAAGGGACTATCCTCCACATAAGCGCCACGTAAGCATGGGAGGAGGACCCTCTACTTGGAGACTATCCAAGAGTGTGGTGGATGCTCCTCCTCCATTTTTTATTATCATTTATTTGATTTAATTAATTAATGAAAACAAAGTAAATAAAAATAAAAAGGTTACATTTAAATAAAACCTAAAAAAACAACCTAAAGTTACATTTAAATAAAAAAAAACACACCTAAAAAAACCTAGAGTTACATTTAAATTAAAAAAAAAACACACTTAAAAAAAACCTAAAGTTACATTTAAATAAAAACTACACTCCCCCACTCCATTTTTTCCTAATTTTTTCCTTCATCATTTGTAAACTGGGACGGTCTTCTGGTGGATAGGAGCTAAAGTCGGCCGTCATTATTTTCCATTCCTCCAACTCATAGGCTTCTTGTTGCTTCTTTAGCTTCTCCTCGTCTAGTTTTTTTTCATCTTTACCTTCTCGGTTTGCGTGTCGTTAAAGATTTCCTTAAATGATTTCAACTCGGCCATAACACCTTCCAACCTTGAACCACCACCACTTCCTGATGCGGCTTGTTTCCTTTTTTCAGCCGCTATTTTTTTTACTTTTGTCCCTTCCTGGGGACGTTCTCCATCTTCAATCGGCTCCTCCTCATTGTCGGGCTCGTCGTTGATATTTATTTGGCAACGACCGGTTGAGCCTCCAACGCTAAAACCCACAAAAGCGTTGGATCAACGTATTCATCTTGCGCCACTTCGAGCTGATAGAATCAATGGTTCTGTACTCGCCTTGTTCCATAAGCCCGTGGAATACATCAAGGGCTTCTTGCCAAAACGAATCGCTTAGTTGATTGTTACCTACAAGTTAGTAACAATAATAATAATATTTTGTAAGAAAAATATAGTGTACAAATAAATATTTAATAACAACAATAATAATATAATGTACAAATAATATTTAATAACAATAATAATATAACAATAATAATATTTTACCGATTATAGGAGACGTTGAAGAGTTAATATATGCTTTCGCCAACGCCTCTTCCTCAATTTTTGTCCATTGTTGCATTTGTTTGCCCGCTGCGTCTTCCTTTTTACCCTTTCCCTTTTTATTTTTCTTTTTTGAAGGTTCAGGTTGCGTTTCTGGCACAACCTCTATCTCATCATCTTGTTCCTCGATTTGTGTTTGAGGTGCTTGTGGCATGTTGGGTTGTTGCATTTGATATGGGTTGAACGGCATGTTGGGTTGTTGCATTTGATATGGGTTGAACGGCATGTTGGGTTGTTGCATTTGCATTGGGTTGAACGGGTATTGGTTGAAAGCGTTTGGCATTTGTTGGTAACCCGCAAAAGCGTTGTCCATTACGGGTGTGTAGCCGGATGACGAAAACGGGTGTGAACTTGAGTTGGGATTATTTGGGTTGTAGGGATCCATAATTTTTGTTTTAAGGTTGGGAGAGGTTTTTTTTATAAAAATGGGAGAAAAGTGGGAGTAGTTTGGTAAAAAAGTGGGGTGAAAGGGGGTTTAATTTATAGTGGTGGGGTGAATTTTTTTTTTAAAAAAAGGTTGCAAGTTACCGTTAGAGGGCCCACCACATTCAAAAAGCTTGGCCCGTCTCCAACGTCCGAATTCGGACGGAACTGCCGAGACGCCCCTAAGGGGGCCGGTGTGCGACGGTGCTAAAGGGGGGGGGGGGGGGGGGCGGCCCTGTGCCGATCCCCATACCCATTGGTCTAACAAGATATAAATCTATATCTATACTATATAATAAAAGAAAACCTATGAAGGACACGTATTATTTATTGGAGCAATCTATTTTTTGTTTTCCCGCCTAAAATACTTTTTCTCCGTTATCCCTATTTAATTTATCAAATCCAAATAAACATAATGATGATTTTGATTAAAGATAAATGTTTAATATATTACATATGAAATTCCTTTAAATTATCTAATTTCAAGAATTGAAAATTTTAACTAAATTTATATCACCGCATCATATTCAAATTTATTATCTTCAAGAATTGAAAATTTTAACTAAATTTATATCACCGCATCATATTCAAATAATTTTGGTTTACTATTTAATCTAATCTTTGACTGTCTTGTGATACAAGTAATTTATTTTAATAAAACCGAAACATTAATTTTTAATGACGTGCATTTATTTTTTCTTTCAAATACAATTTGATATCAAGTGTGAATGTTGTCAAATAATGTTGAAAAGACCTGCAATTTTTTTTTTATCTTAAATCTATTAGGGTCAGGATACAGAAGGAAGTTTGTTTGGGTAGGAAGGATACGAAGTAATCATGACCATCAATTGAGTAATTAAGGGTTTGTATTAAATGGAAAGAATTGTACAAAAACAAGGAGGCGCGTGAGATTTCTAAGAGCATCTCCAATAAGCTATTTTTTCATGTTTTTATATGTCTATGTGGCATATGTTTATATTTTTCTTATTGTAGGACATGTTTTTTATACCCATTTTTTTGGGTGGTGTTTTTCTCCAAGAACTAGAAAAAATGAGTAAATGATGGGACCAATGTACTTTTAATATATATAATATAGAGAGAGAGAATAAGTGGTGCAAATGTGTGGTTAAAAATTAGAAAGGTGGTGACGATGTGGCAATGGTTTTATGTGTTTTTGTGTTTTCTTATTGGGTGGATTTTTTATGTTTTTGAAAGGCGGGTGTTTTTCTGATGTGGCAACTGATTGAACATGTTTTTAGGTGTTTTTAGTGGGTCTTAGGGTGAACGGGGCGCCCTCGGGGTGGCGTGCGGTGAGTGAGTTCCCCGCACGGGAACACCGCCGCCGACCCCTCGGGGAGGCTAAGCGGGGACATGACTGCGGTATTGATTCACCGAGAGAGAAAAGAGGATGGGAGAGATGTTATAAAAATATTTTCTTAATTAAAAAAATAAAAAAAGCAAGTACCCCAAGAGAGGAGTGCCGCCATCAAATTGAGGGTGTGGGGGTAGTTAAGTGGGGAGTTGACGTGGCGCGTGCTGATTGACTGTGGGTAAGAGAGGTCACTCCTCACTTAGAGGAGTGCCCCTTACACCCTTATTGTGGATGCTCTAAGGGTATTCTAGTTATCCAAGTAATAGTTTATCTCTCCTCTAATCCCTCCTCGTTTTAAAACGTTAATAACTTTTTCATACGTCATTATTTTTTGTATATAAATTGCACCATAAAAACGAGTGTTTTTTATCTTTAAAACGAGCACACTATTGCTATACTTTTGAAAAAAAAAGTTTTCGATAATCCAGATGCGTAAAACACAATGGACAAAAAAAACACAAAAAATGATTCTTTTCTAAAACGCAATGGATTAAAAACACAAAAGAAAGTGTTTTTTCTAAAACGCAATAGACAAAAAAACACAACAGAAAGTATTTTTTTTTTCTAAAACGCAATGGATAAAAAACACAAAACAATGTGTTCTTTCTAAAATGCAATGGACTAAAAACACAAAAGAAAGTGTTCTTTATAAAACACAATTGACAAAAATAACCAATAAAATGTCTTTTCTAAAACGCAATGGATCAAAAACAGAAACTAAAGTGTTCTCTCTAAAACGCAATGGACTAAAAACATTAAAAAATGTGTTTTTCCCAAAACGCAATGAGCTAAAAACGTAAAAAAAATATGTTTTTCTAAAACATAATGGACTAAAAACACAAAAATATGTGTTTTTTTTTTTCTAAAACGCAATAGATTGAACATAATGAACCACCAACAAATCTCATCAGTTGACGTAAAATACAATGACCTTGGGATGCCCAGCTTATTACCTCTTTTTTGTGTTTTTCATAAAACGCAATAGACCATAATAGTATAAGCTTTGTTTTATAATTGTGTTTTCTTAAAATTACTAGGTTAGAACCCCGCGTAATACGCCGGTTGAATAAATGTAATTTTATATACCAAATAATATATATATATATATAGAATAAATGTAATTTTATATACCAAATAATAAAACAATATACCTTTAAAAATCTCGTTTATACCCAATAATAAAACAATATACCTTTAAAAATCTCGTTCATTAGATGGGTTGAATAAATGTAATTTTTTATATTAAATAATAAATAAGTTATATCTTTAAGAAAACCCCGTGTATTGTACGGGTTAAGTAAATTTAATTTTATATATTAAATAATGAAAAAAGTTACATTTTTAAGAACCTCATGTATTTTATGGGTTGAGCACATGTAATTTTATATACCAATCAATAAAAAGTTATATCTTGTTATATCTTTACAAACCTTATGTACTATACGGATAGAATAAATCTAATTTTATATACCACATAATAAAAAAAGTTATATTTTAAAAAACCCGGTGTATTACACGAGTTGCATAAATGTAATTTTGTATAGTAAATAATAAAAATATTATATCTTTAAAAACCTCATTTATTACACGGGTTGAATGAATCCAATAAAAAAATATATTTAAAAAAAGAACTAACGGATATACTCGATATATGATGGATAGAGTGATTGTGGTGATGATTCTTATAAATGTCACGTAAACATAGTGAATACCGTATTTGAGTTGAGAGTTGAACACGAAAATAAAAGTATAGAACCAATAAACATTGATTAATGTTTTCATAAATATTTTTGAAATAGGTTCTAACCTTAACTATTTTCGTTTAATAAAATAAATAAATCATTTACATTATATTAATTTATATTTAGTGTACTTCTTTTGTTAATTTCAAGATAAATAATTTTGAAATCTAATAAATATTTCAAAATATTATATTATCTCTTATACGAATTGTTTAAATTTATATTAAATTTAATTTTATAATTATCTTTTAATTAATATTAATTACTACAAAATAGATGACTCCAATGAATGACATGTGTCCCCTCATTGGTTTCTTTATTACATAGTACTAGCGGTAAGACCCGTGTGCAAACACGGGTAGCTTTTAGAAAACCATGCATAACACATTTTAATAGAAAGTATAGATAGGTATATAGATATTGTACCAAAACGTGTTATCTATTATACCTAAAAGACAACTATAAACATAGATCATCGGTTAATATATCAGTTACATATGATTACTTCAATTCTCTTATTCAAAAAAGAGAGTATCCACCCATTGACAATGTAAACTGTTATAAACATAGTACATATAAAAGATGTCTAACAAACTTAATAAAATTCGAATACAACTTAAGTTTTAACAAACATTAACTAAGAACATACGATCACCTGCCTAAACAACTTTCATCAAACCTCAATCAATGTTGTGATCTGGTTAAATATGCTACTGGAGACAATGTCACAGCTGCTGATCCAACAATCTCCCTATACAACAGATGATACCAAAACCCTTCTTTATTACTAATTTTTATTTCTCATCAACATCTCTCTGATTTGTCCTTTGAATTGTAGTTCAAAGTCCAAGGAGAACATGTCTTCTTCATCATCCCTTTCAAGTTGAAGGTCCAACAAATCTTGGAGATCGTATGCATTCAGATTATATGCACTATCCATTTTAATCTCTTCAACACTACCATCTAATCTGATAAAGTCAATACTTGGGTTTTTGAGCATGACTTCCACTTTACTATTTTTGGATCAATTGGTTTTCTTAGGAAAAGAATTATTGAAGATGAGTTTGGTGATTGTGGTCTGCTAACTAAATTTGCAATGGATTCAGATAAAGCAGTTGATGAGAGAAGGTTTTTCGGAGTATGGATCTTTAGAGACAGAGCAACGGTTGTAGGATAGACTAGGTTTTGAAGAACATTTGGATCTTCAGTTCTAAGTTCTTCCAGCTTTTTGTAGGTCTCAACTATCTTCAGTTTAGACCATTTGGCAATGGATCTAGCTGGACCATAACCAGCAGCCACAAGCTCTGCTCTCATTCTTTTAAACTTCAATGCATCATCTGAATCCACTGTTTTGACTTTCTTCCAATTAGGTGGAGTTGGCTTTACCAGAGGATCATTGCGCATTTTTGTGATTCTGTCGATCTCTTCTCTAAGAGCATCTGCTGACCAGTCTTTGAATTGATCTTCAGTTGCATTATAAGGTTTGTACTTCATAATGTGTCCAACATAATCATCCCTCAATTGCATCTGAAGTTCAGAAATTACTGGCCTCTCAGACATGGATTTACTCAGGTCCCTAGCATAGTCTTCAAGTTTTATGACTTTGCTAAGCTGAAATGATAAGAACCTCTGGTATTCCCTATCATCCATCCCTATGCTGTTCTCTCTTGCTATAACCTCAGCCTGTGATACTTTTCATTTCAGATACTAATCTAAGTTTTGAGGCTTCTTATAGCCATAAAGAGATGGGAAGGATCTTTTAGATGGATCCTCTATTGTGAAGAATGATTCAATTTCACCTTTAACAATGACTAACTCCAGAGGATATTGAGCTTCCAAAGGAATGACTGATGGTAGTGTAGCAATTGGAAGAGATGAAGTAGGTTCTCTGGGTGGAAATGATGAGGATGGACTGTTTTAAATGGAGGCAGATGATACAGGGATTGCTGATCTAATCTCCTCATCATCTTCTAACACAATATGAGTTTTTCTCTTACGTGTGGACATGATTTCTGGTGAAGGAGAACGTTTTAGTAGTGAAGATGAATATATGAGAAATCTTTGTGACGTTGGAGGTGGTTGGTGTAGTGAAAATGATCATGGCAGATGTTTGACAAACTTCTGCTGAAACAACTGGTGTCCCAGCAACTGTTTGGCTAACATCTGCTGATACTTTTGTTATATCAGCATCTATTGACAGAATGGGTGATGATGGTGTTGAAGCTATTTTGTCCTTCTTTTGTGGTGGTTTTTTTAGAAGGTTTGGATTTAGATTCAGCAGAGGGTACAATTTCTGTAGGGTTAGCTTTTGAATCTGGTGGAAACTTTCTCAGTGAATCTTTCTCCCCCTTTTTGGCATCATCATCATCTTTCTCAAAGATTGATGTAGGGGTGGAGCCAGTAAGTTTCAACAGATGTTCCTTAATGTTCATAACGTCTGCTTGTGTGTCTTTATACCTAGCATCAACCAAATTTCTGATAAATTCCAAACTGAAATTGTAGTTACTTTCAGCCAAATTCCTCTGAGCTTGAAGGATGGGTTGCATAGAATTCCAAAGCTCATTGGCAATTTCCTGTGTGGTAGGTTGACTTTTAAAAAGCTCTATCATCTGCTTCATCAATTCTTTCATTTCAGCAACATCTGTTTCAATGGTAGACACTCTAACCGTCAAATCCTTATAACTTAATTCATCACCTACTTTAATAGGATCATCTGAATTCCCACTTGTAGTGGTTGTATTTGTTTTGATAATAGGAGAAGACTCCATATCACCAGAAACAGATGCCCCTCTTTCTTGGTTCTAGGGACTTCCCACTGAAGCAGATATTATAGTTGTAACCTCATCAGTGGTTGCCTTCAAGGGAGTTGATGTGTGCAAAATGCAACATATAAATTACATCAATTGTGGCATAACACTAACCCTTTTTAGTACTAATGTTGGAAAAAGTGTGTTTTTGTCTTCCTTTTGTATTTTCAGGATTAAATGAGCTCAAATTAACAAAAGAAGCAAAAAGGCAGCTAAATCTAACATAAATACAAGAAAAGGAACAAAAGTGGCATGCCCGACCTCCCCGAAAGCATCTTCCCAAGCAAAACAAGAGAATAGAAGGCTGAACACGCCCCGTGCTCAGTGAACATAGGGGCGTGCCCAAGTGTCAGCATAAAAGACAAAGTTGTAGAAGCTTCCATCGCCCACCACGGGGCCGTGCTCAGTGGACACGGGGCCGTGGTCAACTATAAGATTCGCAGAATCCAGGAAAATCTTGATAGTACAGATATGCTTCTGCACACGGGGTCGTGCCCAGCGGACACGGGGCCGTGGTCAACTAATGCAGACAAAAGCAATTAATAAAGACAGAGAAGAGGATGGACACGGGGCCGTGCCCAACGGACACGGGGCCGTGCCCGAGCTTCTGTTCAGCCTATAAATAGGAGTGCTTGGCTCAAGCTCAAACCATCCCTTGGCACACCACCTCTCTCACACTTCGCCCACCACCCACCACCACCATAACACCATCATCCACCACCATCATCCATTGTCCATCATAGAGTGTGTGAGTCGTCTCGGGATCCAAGATTGATCGTAAGAGTTCTTGACAATCAAGACCATGTTTGCCTAAGTCTCTTACATCACTTGGTGAAGACAAAGTGTCTAGTGTAATACTTTTTATTTTTAATCTTTTCGCACTTTTTACTTGGTTATGTATTAATGACTTTAATAACTAGTTTCTTATGTTGAAGGTGATTTTTCCTTATCGTTTGTCCGTGGTGTCTTGGCATTATTTTACTGTCTATATAAAATAAAAGATTTTCGCCATTCATATCTCCACGGTCTATATGGAGGTATGTTGGTTACCTGGTCGGGGGTTAAGGGAACGGTTTGGTAAGAGTCTTGCCTTATTCAGTGTATAGATCCTGCAAGGACCTGGGTCAAATTTAGTAGGACCTCCTTCAATACTTAACGGTATTGGATGGCGGGGGTCCAAACTCTTTGACCCCCTCATATGTAAGCTACTATTAATACAATAACCCGGCTATTTAGGACTGTATCCCTGCTGACCCAGACTACTTAGCCGAGGGTAACGTCGCCTTCAAAAGAGGGGACTACCATAATATGCATTAATAACTTAATTAATTATCTTTCAATAATCCGACCCTTTAGGATTGTATCCTTGCTGACTCAAACTACTGGGTTGAGGGTAACGTCACCTTCAAAAGAGGGGCCTACTACAATAACTAAGATAATCTCTTAAAAAGTGCAGAAATAATCAAAGGTTACACTATACATGAGTCGGAACCAAGTGATTCATCTTGTCTATCTGTTTTATTTTTATTTTTATTTTTATTTTCAACATTTTAGTTAGTTTTTATTTTTCTAGTTTAAAACCTTTTTTCTAACTTTTTGATTTGATTAGACATTGAGGATAAACCGGTACTAAAAGCTCTTGTGTCCTTGGACGACCTCGGTATCTTACCAACACTATACTACGCTCATGATGGGTGCACTTGCCCATATGTGTGTTTAGTGTTAGTAAGTATCGTGTTTTATAAATTTAAAACTCGGCTAAAAAAGTGTAAAAGGGCTTAAAATATACTTAAACTTATATATACACTTCACACGCATCAAGTTTTTGGCGCCGTTGCCGGGGACACAAGGATTTTAAGAAAGTTAGGAATCAGCGGCCTAATCATTTTTATTATTTTTCTATTTTTTTAGGATTTTTCTTAGTTTTTCAGCTTCTGTAGAACTCAGCACGGGTCGTGCCTGCTGAACACGCCCCGTGCCCAATCATTGGAACTGGCAATCCTGTTGTCACACCCCAACTTTCCACGTTTCACCGGTGGGCCCGGTAGGGGAGTATCGTGATGTAGTTGATATCATCATAGTCAAACAACACAATATATAAATGCACAGCGGAAGCAAAAGATAATTATATTACATTCCGAATATAAAGTAATATCAAAGTATTACAACGGAAAGTAAAGGATCTACAGGCGGATCAAATAAAAGAAACTGTTCAACAGACTTCAGGCATCTAGAACTTGCAAGATTCCTTATTAACGCCCTGAGCTTCCAGCCAATTACGTTCAGTACCTGTCACTTAACCTTTTTGGAAAATACGTCAGTTTACACTGGTAAATACAATTAACTGACTCATTTTGGAAAAGAGTTTAAAAAATTGATTTGAATGCACGAGGCACAAAATATCTTTTATAACTGGATTAAAATGCACAGAGGCAAAATTAATCTTTTATACTTGGGACAATTTTATTAATAAAAATCTTGTATCCGATTTACATGGTTGTCCAACATTTAGGGCCGGTGATTATACAATACAAGCCGGACAAGATTAATCGACACACCACAAATAAAATCTCACAAGAAGATACCCTTACGAGTGAGTATACGTTTTACATATGCAACAGGAGGTGTTTTGTCTACACCTTGTGCTTACGTCGTGGCCATTCACTTTTTAAAATGAGCCAAGGATATCCAGGACACGGTCATTAACCCCCAATGTTACTTGTTATCAATCAATACAGATTAAAACGGGATTATGCAATTTAATCATCTCCGATTAAAAGGTTTCTACACCCGACCAAGCGGTATTTTTATAATACCGTATCCCAAGCCCGTATAAGGGAAAATAAGTTAAAAGTATTTACCTGAGCTAGCAATGCAATTTATACTCAGCCGTATATTCTAATCAGCAAGCACAAGTACTTCTACTGGGGCTCTCAATCTGGAACGAAGGTTTTATTAACCTATTAAATTCCTAACGGGTCTTATTTAAGTCGTAACTTAGACCGGTTAGTTTTTAAGGAAAGGTTTACGGTTCAAAATGCATGATTAAGCGAAGACCGGAATAGGATGTGATTTAGACCCGACAAGTTTGGAGGCTTGTATAATATGGGTAAACTAAACACATTCTGGATTTTTGAGATAAAAACGATAACGTTTGACCCGTTTCGGCTAATTTATGCAAACTAGTTACATAAACCGAACCGAACGCGAATAACGCATGACGGGTAATCATGAGAGTCATATACAGGTTTCCTAAGTTAATTATGCCTCAAATATGTTGTGACATCAGTAAGATGTCTTTCATTATGCCCAAAACGTATTTAAACACAAACTAGGCCTCGTAGGGGTAGTTTGGTCATTTAAAAGGTTATAAAAGAGTTTAAGTATTTACCTGAGTTACAGGTCTGGTATAATCAGCGAAAATACTTATTTTGATAAGTTATAACAGTAGGATGAAGTATATATGTGAAATTTATCTATTATAACCAAACTATGCACCGAAGGGGCATTTTGGTAATTTCACATAAGCCGTAAAGCTCAAAACTGAAGTCTGAGTTTATCAACCTTTGCTTACTATTAAAATATTATAATTTGCCTCAAATATCAGTAGGTATCAACCCTTGTATGTTTAAAATAGTTTAAGTACATACTATGCGTTAAAAACGCTTAAAAAGGCGATTAAAGGCCATTTCCGGGTTCGATACTTAAATCTGATATTTTTATATTTCTAGAAGGCTTAAAATAATTTATTTATCATATGTGATCAGTAGCAAAAGGTTTGGAGTCATTTAGATATGTAAAACTCATTTTATGGCCCGTAAGGGCAAAACCGAAAATTACCGGATTAAGCCTACTACTACTAGTTATGCTCAGCCTAAATTTATTAAAAATCTTTAAAAATCCCAAAATAATATATTACATCAGTGGGTAAAAGATTTGATATCAAAAAGTATGTTTAAGTAGGCTATACGCTAAATACGCCGTTAAATTAACATAAAGCTTTAATTTTACGCTAACGAGCATAACTCTTAACCTACACCTCAAACTGATGTCAAGTTTTGCATACAAGTTTAAATATCAGTATTTAAAGATTCTACTCTTTTACATTTCCAAAAATCACTTTTTAAGGTAATAAGGGCATAATGGTCAACATATGAGCAATTAACAGAAACGCGTAAACGAATGGGTCAATCAATGAACCAACCACAGAGGGTTATGCTAACATGTAGCCTGGTCCTAAGGAAGCTCTAAGGCATTTCCAAATCATACTAAAGCGGGTTAGAACTGAAGTCAAAGCTTTGCGACTTTCGGTTCCGAACCGGGTCTATACATTAAATTGTCGGGTTGAACATGTTTAGACATGTTCTTACACTAATTACCAAGTTATATTAATGATCAATTAGGTTGTATGTGTTCTATATTGCTAATCATGCATAAATTAGACTTTAAACATTCTGTTGACTTTTTAAGTACAAGTTTGACCCGACATTAGACCTAGTTAGATTGGGAATCAAGGGGAACCCTTTTGAGGGTTTATTACCCACATAATTACCAACTCATAACAACTTTCAATTCGACAAATCACTGAGCCATCAATGATTAATCGTTAAGTCAACCGTTAACTACGACGGTTTGACTTTTAAGCGAAAACTAAGCTAAAACTTAATTAAGAAAGGTCAAGCAAACTTACAAGTGTCTAATGCACGACTAGGGAGGCTTGGGGTCTGATCTTTAGCTCCAAAAAGCTACAGAGATGATCAAATGATGAGTGCAAGAATGTTGCAAACTTGGAGGCCTTATATAGTGATCAAGACACCACAAAGTGTTGACACACAAGTCTACAACCATCCACAACTCATCAACACATGTCCTAGATGTTCTAGGGGTTGTTTAGGGGCCAATCTTGAAGAGGCAAGTCGAATTAATGGGGTTACAAGGGCTGTGGCAGACAAAGAATCAAAGAAGATCAATTTCTGTCCAGACAAGGCAGTGGCGTAGCGCCACTGCATGAGCACTTAGTGCTCGCGCTACGCGAGCCCCTAGGGTCATCCAACAAAACTTTCATTAATTGCAGTTTTGGTCCCTGGCCCTTCTAAAGGTCGTTTTCATGTCTTGTTCTGCACATTGAGCCCTTGAAATTATCATATAAGGGCTTTAAGACATTTACCCACTTTGTTAAGTCCCCGGTTAACTTAATTGTTACCCAAAAAGGCCGAACTTTCGACGTTGACGCTTTAACCCCTCGCACACGAATTTGATCATAACTTTCTCATACGGTAACGAAACTTTACGAAATTTTTATCGTGCATTCTAGTGAGCATAATTAATCGTTACAAGGCTTCGGGTTTGTCAAAAGGTCACTCAGAGGTATAAATTAAACATGTTGACATATTTAACCCCTGTAGTTTGTAATCTCTCACTTTTTGCTTCGTATGATCCATGATTTATTCGTTTGAAGGTATGAGCATCATGTAGGGTTAATATACAATATATTTATTCACTGTTGATATTTAGAACTCGTATATTCACATACTTTCCATGATTGTCAACTTAAATCTTTTTATAATATTCTTTCACACGTCTACACATTTGACACGTGTCTGCACATTATAGGACGTGAATTTTCGAGGTGTTACACCTGTTTTAAGTCAGACAGTAAGCTGAACACGGGTCCATGCCCACTCAACACGCCCCCGTGCCCAAGATTCAGTTACTGAAAACAGAACCGTAAGATCCAGACAGTTGGTAATTTCTGACACAAACATGAGTGATACTGATAATTTTTACCTTCGGCACTCTTATGGTATGTGGTGTCAAATATGTGGTGGTTCCCATAAGGAATTAGAATGTTATTTTATAAATTATAAGCCCCACTATATAGACCCATCGTTTTCCTGTATCCTTAAGAGGGGCGAAAGTAAAAATAATCCCTATCTCTCCCTCGAATGCTCTCAGCCGGATTTTCTAGGAGAAATGCTTCTTGACGAAGTATTTCAATTAGAAGATCTAATTCTTAATTGGTTAAAAGAACTTAGGATAGATTTCAATAATTTATCTCAAGACGATAACCAAGAAGAAGTGTTGGGATCGCATTCAAACAACTTCGTTGTTCCCAACGATACTTCTAACTCTAGTGAGGACTTGAGCGATAGTCGTCCCTGTGTCGATTGTGCCGTGAAGGACTCCCTATCGACTTCGTTCGATGCATACATTGACTTGAGCGATTCGACATACACCTTCTTTAACGAGAGCCCGGAAAAGGGTTGGACTTGTCCACCTTCATATAGCATAGGAATCACCCTCACCGACAACCTCTTGCGTTCTCGTCTCAATCTAGAACAATTAAGGTATCTTCGGCACTTTGGGGTTGTTCCATCCAGTAAGGAACCGCCCGATCCAGAAAAGTTCCTTAGAAAATAGATGAATTCCATGTGACAGGTTCTAGACACGGGGCCGTGTCCAGGTCAACATGCCCCCGTGTCCACCGAAAGATTCCCTTCTGACTTTTTGTCAGAATACGGACAAAACGTGTCAGGATCTTGCCTGTACACGGGGCCGTGTCCAGCATGTTGTCGTTTTCTATAAATGCAGCCAAGAATCCTGCACATTTGGACCATCCAGGGACAGAGATTTGAAAGGATTTTCTCACCTACCATCCTAGGTATGTTCTAAAAGAATGTTCTAACAAACATCTTGTCCTTTCCTCTTTTATCCATTTCCTTCTTCTTCATCTTTCTTGCAACAACACCTCCATTGAAGCTAAATTCAAAGCTTTATGGTGATGTTTGTTAAGTTTTTGTTCAAAGAATCTTGTTAAAAATAAGTTGCACAACATGGTTTTAAATTATTTCTGCTCAAAAACGCTTCATAAGCTGGAAAAATAATTTGAAACTCCGAGATTCCTTGTTCTAAAACACTGTAGAAAGCTGAACACGGGGCCGTGCTCATTGAGCACGGGGCCGTGTCCGTCGTACTGTTTCATTAAAAGTGAACTATTTTTGGTTTGTTTTTGTAGAATGTCTAGCCAAAACAGCGGAACCTCTTCTGCGCACTCCAGAAACAGTCGAAGGGAAAGAAGGTCATCAATTGAAGCAACTCTCGTACGATACGTAATGGCGTTACGTGAAGCTCTTGACGAGATGACTTCGGTAGAGGAGGTCCTAATAGACCGTATAAATTATTTTATGGTAGGGCTGGAAAACAGTTTACAAGAAATTAACCTCTTGCACCAGAGGTTAAACATTCTTGTAACACCTCCCATGGAACCAATCCTCCCTCAAGAGTATTGGAACCTAGCACTTGGAATCCACAATCCTACTAGGTGGGATGACATTCCAGCGGAGCATCCCCTTGAAGATCTACAAGAAGTCCCGGTGGAAGTTGTACCTCCTCAAACTAACGCCAATGAACCCGCCTTCCTTCTCCCAAGGGAGATCGAAGAATGGCTCGCCGACGTATGAGGAGCCCTTGCCCAAGGAAAAGAAGTTTTCATGACACATCTAACCAAGAGAATTATCTTTTTGTAAATTTTGCTAGTAAAATAAAGTGTAGGCTAGAACTTCTTGATTTCTTGTGTTTCTTTGACCTACTTATCTAGAATTTCATTTTTACGATTATTATGTAATTCTCTATGACTTAATGAATGATGGTTTTAGTTAATTTGGTGTTTGGATGGTGTTGAAAGGAATAAAACACACTCTGGATGGCAAAGGAAACAAGGGAAACTTGAACCAGCACCCCATGCAGAAAAACGGGGCCATCCGACAAAATTTCTTCATTACAGTAAGTTCAGCACGGGCCGTGTCCGCCCAACATGGCCCCGTGCTGCACAGTCTGCAGAATTACCCAGTTCAGGTAAACTGGACACGGGTCGTGTTTACCCAACACGCCCCCGTGTCCAGGCTTCTGTTTCTTTTTTTTTTTTCAATTTTGTTACTGGCACTTGAACACGGGGCCGTGTCCAACGCCCAGTAACACAATTTTATTGCTTTTTCACACCTTTTTACACATTCAATCAACCTAAAAACTTATTTTTGGGACACAATGAGGACAATGTGTAATTTAAGTGTGGGGGGGGGGGGGGGGATGCTAAAACCTTGAATCTTGCAAGTCCTAAATACAAGCCTTACACAAAACTCTATTGGAACCGCTAATCACCCCAAATTTTTTTCAAAATTTTTTTACTTGTCTAGGTTTAACTTGGGAATTTCAAATTCTAAAAAGGTTATATTTTTACAAAAATTTACAACCGATAGCGTCGTGATAAAAAGAACCAACATAAGAAAATTATGAAAAGGCATGGCAAACTTAGTTAAAATTTGATTATATATACTTGATCGCATGAAAACCCATTCCCACAAAAGTGAGTTTTGAGCCTTTATTGAGCATACAAATACATATCATTAAACTAAATGCTCATTTTTCATTTCTTGTGTGAATAGCCGCTTGGTTCTCACGACTCTAGAACTTGCCACGACAATGCATTCCCGGTCCTTACCAACTTAAACCCGAGTAAGTAAATGATGGAGGCATTAGGACTAACCCTTTTTATTTCTACACCATTATTTTTCTTTTTTTTTACCACCTACCCAAGATCCCCCTAGTTAACCCCTTTGAGCGTAAACCTTTTCATTTCTTAACCCAAACAAAACACCCTTTCACCCACCAAAACCTTTTTATTTTTAACCCTTTGTTTTAGTGACAATCTCGGTTTTTCGTATGACTTTCAAAAACAAAATGTGTGTTGATGATGAAGCAAAAGAAATAAACAAGCAAGTTCATCAAAAAAATAACTTTGTTTAAATTATGGCTTCATCAAAATAAAAAATGCAAAAATAAAAAGTCTTACGAAAACCGATGTTTTTTACGCTTTTCGCCCTTTTCTACTAACCACTAACCCAACTACCTACCTTTAACCCAAGCCTAACCCTTCACCTAAAAGTCCTCTTGATATTTACAAAGATATATAGTTAAAAAGGAGGAGGATTGATTGCTTGGCAAGCTTATGGTAGGAGAAAGTTCCATGCCGCTCTCGAGTGATTCACTAAAATACACCTTCGGCCGAGTGTTGAGTGATCCCCCGTGAGGTATGTGAACTTGTATATAAATGGAATTTTAAAGAAGCATGTTATGCCCTAATAAGTTATTTATCTTATGAAAAGTTTTAAATAAATCATGACGAATAGGATTGTAAATAAATAAAAATAAAACTTAGTAAAGAATCTTGGAAATCCCGACACTCTATGACAAGCCCAAAAACCTTCTCTTCTACCCATTCCATTTGGGAGTGTAAAGCCACATTATAAAGAGTTTTGCTTGAGGACAAGCAAAGATTCAAGTGTGGGGGTATTTGATGTGTGCAAAATGCAACATATAAATTACATCAATTGTGGCATAAAACTAACCCTTTTTTAGTACTAATGTTGGAAAAACTGTGTTTTTGTCTTCCTTTTGTATTTTCAGGATTAAATGAGCTCAAATTAACAAAAGAAGCAAAAAGTCAGCTAAATCTAACATAAATACAAGAAAAGGAACAAAAGTGGCATGCCCGACCTCCCCGAAAGCATCTTCCCAAGCAAAACAAGAGAACAGAAGGCTGAACACGCCCCGTGCTCAGTGAACACGGGGGCGTACCCAAGTGTCAGCATAAAAGACAAAGTTGTAGAAGCTTCCATCGCCCACCACGGGGCCGTGCTCAGCGGACACGGGGCCGTGGTCAACTATAAGATTCGCAGAATCCAGGCAAATCTTGATAGTACAAATATGCTTCTGCACACGGGGTCGTGCCCAGCGGACACGGGGCCGTGGTCAACTAATGCAGATAAAAGCAATTAATGAAGACAGAGAAGAGGATGGACACGGGGCCGTGCCCAACGGACACGGGGCCGTGCCCGAGCTTCTGTTCAGCCTATAAATAGGAGTGCTTGGCTCAAGCTCAAACCATCCCTTGGCACACCACCTCTCTCACACTTCACCCACCACCCACCACCACCATAACACCATCATCCACCACCATCATCCATTGTCCATCATAGAGTGTGTGAGTCGTCTCGGGATCCAAGATTGATCGTAAGAGTTCTTGACAATCAAGGCCATGTTTGCCTAAGTCTCTTACATCACTTGGTGAAGACAAAGTGTCTAGTGTAATACTTTTTATTTTTAATCTTTTCGCACTTTTACTTGGTTATGTATTAATGACTTTAATAACTAGTTTCTTATGTTGAAGGTGATTTTTCCTTATCGTTTGTCCGTTGTGTCTTGGCATTATTTTACTGTCTATATAAAATAAAAGATTTTCACCATTCATATCTCCACGGTCTATATGGAGGTATGTTGGCTACCTGGTCGGGGGTTAAGGGAACGGTTTGGTAAGAGTCTTGCCTTGTTCAGTGTATAGATCCTGCAAGGACCTGGGTCAAATTTAGTAGGACCTCCTTCAATACTTAACGGTATTGGATGGCGGGGGTCCAAACTCTTTGACCCCCTCATGTGTAAGCTACTATTAATACAATAACCCGGCTATTTAGGACTGTATCCCTGCTGACTCAGACTACTTAGCCGAGGGTAACGTCGCCTTCAAAAGAGGGGCCTACCATAATATGCATTAATAACTTAATTAATTATCTTTCAATAATCCGACCCTTTAGGATTGTATCATTACTGATTCAAACTACTGGGTTGAGGGTAACGTCACCTTCAAAAGAGGGGCCTACTACAATAACTAAGATAATCTCTTAAAAAGTGCAGAAATAATCAAAGGTTACACTATACATGAGTCGGAACCAAGTGATTCATCTTGTCTATCTGTTTTATTTTTATTTTTATTTTCAGCATTTTAGTTAGTTTTTATTTTTCTAGTTTAAAACCTTTTTCTAACTTTTTGATTTGATTAGACGTTGAGGATAAACCGGTGCTAAAAGCTCTTGAGTCCTTGGACGACCTCGGTATCTTACCAACACTATACTATGCTCACGATGGGTGCACTTGCCCATATGTGTGTTTAGTGTTAGTAAATATCGTGTTTTATAAATTTAAAACTTGGCTAAAAAGTGTAAAAGGGCTTAAAATATACTTAAACTTATATATACACTTCACACGCATCAGGAGTCTTAATGATGTAACCATTGTCCAACTGATCACCAATGGGTTCAATAGTTGTAGTGGCTGCTCCACTTGAACTACCACCAAGAGTTTCGCAAAACTCAACGGGGATAACCTCCTCAACTGTTTGTAGGATAGCAGATTGAATTGGTTCAGACACAGTCATTTGTTGGGTTCTACTCTCAGTAATGTGTGGATGAGAGGAACTGTTTTGTTTCTAAATTTCAATTGCTTCAAACAAAGGTAATATTGTTGATGGAACTTGAGAAGAGGGTTGTGGTGAAGAAAGCGAGATTGCCCTGGGAGAGGGGCTTTTAAACATACTTTCATATGAAAGGTCTACTTCATGTTGTGGTGTCCCTATGCTTACAACATGATCCTTTTGTGTGGATACATGAGGAGTTTGGATGGGTTGAGATCTTTCCAACAACTGTGAGGAAGTAGCAGCAGTGTTTTCAAGTGACATTTGTGTTGTCACTAGATTAACCTCTGGGATCTCATCTTCCAAAGGAACCTTTTTATTTTGTTTGGTTTTGGTGGGCTTTTTGGATGTGGCAGGTTTCTTTTTGCGTTTTGCTGGTGTGTGTTTCACAACATCGGTTGTGGTGTCATGATCACCAGGAGCAATTGGCTCAACAACAGAGGTTTGAGTAGCAGATGTGGACGCATCTAAAACAGACTCATCCCCATTTGTTTCTGTTTTTGAAACTTTTGACTCTTTATCCATAAGCCTGGTAAAAGTTTTACTTGTAAGACTATTTATTTGAAAAGCTACACCTTGTTCAAAATCTGTTTGTGAAACTTTTTTTCGTAGGTAGTAGCTTAGAAGTCTTGGATACAACAGAAAAGCATTATTACAAACACCTTTTTTCAATTTTTTTCACATTTTTCACATTAGTCAACAAATCAGAAAACAGTGCTTGTGATAAACTGTAATCAGATTTTGTTAAAATAGCATAACCCAAATACTGAATGTTTAAAGGTATCTCATTAAATGCGGTGGTATTGGCTGAGAGACAACTTAAAAGAGTATGAAACAAATATTTCATTGGCGGAGGGAAGTTTAGTTTGTACATAGTAACTTCCTTTAATTGTGCATCATACACTCTTTCAATGAACTCTGTATGAAGTTCAGGTTTTTCAAAGTTGGTCTTACCTCCCAAGTCGTCCAAATCGAATGTAGTGGAAATTGTAGATGGAGAAATTCGTACCACACTTTTCCCGACCTTAGATGTGATGGCAACTGGATTATTATCTTCAGACTCTATTTCAGCATTAAACCAAAATTGTCGGAGTGTTTCCTTAAGAACCGGAGCATCAGCAGTAAGGATTGATTTGTATTTTGATGACGTTAAAAGGTCAATTATTGAGTGAAAGCTGGTATTTTTGCTGGTTTTCTCGAAGATGAGGAGGTAGTTGTGAGGGTTTTTTATGTTCAGAGACATGATCGGAGAAGAAGATGATTTGGGGATGAAACAGGGTTTAAGTTGGAGGGTTTATAATATGTTGGAAACTGCTTTTGAGAATTTCGAATTCGAGATGACAGTGGTAGAAGCTCGGTTTAGGGATGAAACAACGTTTATATAGAGAGAAAAAGTGAAGGCTGACGTGGTAGTAGTTACAAATATCTGATGGCTAAGATCTGTCCATGTCAGAACCTCTCTTGTGACAACCGATGACAGTTGTTTGGAAACCTCTGTTGGCCGACTACAGAAGTTGGGAACAATGTGAGTCAAACAGTCGTTAGATAAACAGATGTTATGAGAATAGATGATAACTTTCAGCAATGTTTTTATTTTTAGCTAACATCTGTCCACGTCAGAACCTCTCTTGTGACAACCGATGACAGTTGTTTAGAAACCTCTGTTGGCCGACTACAGGAGTTGGGAACAGTGTGAGTCAAACAGTCGTTAGATAAACAAAAGTTGTGAGAACAGATGATAACTTTCAGCAATGTTTTTATTTTTAGCTAACATCTGTCCACGTCAGAATCTCTCTTGTGATAATGGATGACAGTCAGCAGTGTA